>WFKR01000005.1:64582247-64817152 GCA_025331145.1 Rosa persica
TGATTGCTATGCCTCTGACTAGATCATTGTGTGTTTCATCACCTCTCTGTTGTTTGGCTCCAGTTTTTCTTGAGCTGGTCAACAGTCTCTTTTCTTGCGTGGGCGTGCCAGCACCGTTCGGGTGCGGTCGTCGGGGGTGTCCCTTGACCTGACTTCTTCTGAGCGATTGTGGACGAGGAGAGCACCAACCTCGTCGTGGGGTTCTTTGTGCCTCGTGGCGAGGACTTTTGCTGAGCCTTTTCAAAATCACAATCGATACTCGATGTTGTAGATCGAGCAGAGCGAAAACCACTGGGAAGTGAGGAGAACTTGCTAAAGCGTGACTCTAGCTTGGCTGGTTTGCGAGGGCGTTACCCTTGCTTGGCTGGTTCCGTAACCGTTGTGGTCGTGGTACTACAGTCGGCTCCCAAGGAGACTAGGACCAAAGCACTTTGACAGAGGGTTTGGTGGTACTGAAAGTTGGCTCCTAAGGAGACTAGAACTTAGAGTGTGATCACCGATAAGAGAAAGAGAAGGAGAGGAATTGCTCTTAGAGAGGTTGCTCTAGAGAGAACTTAGATCATCTTATAGATGTTTTGATGAGTGAATTGGTGAGATGATACTTGTTGTAGCCTCTATATATAGGCTTCCAAGCAACACTATTTGGCCTTTAAACAAATCATAGTGGGTTAGGTTTGAGCACACTAACACTTAGTGGATTTGTTAGGCAAAATTCACTAACACTTAGTGGATTTTGTTAGGTGAGAGCACTAACACTTCTTTATTCCTTTAATTTTTATCTCCACTAAGAATTCATATTTAACCTTCGACTTCTTCATATGAAATGATCCACCATGGATGTAGATTATTGTGGTAAAATTTCAGAATTTATTTCCATGTGGTTGGGCCGAAAATGCTACTGGACTCCTTACAGGTCCAGTTTTCCAGTTTTGCTTCTGCAGAAAATTGGACTGATTGTTTGAAGGTTTTCCACTTCGAACAAGCTCTAGCACTCTTCATAAGAAATGATCCTTGGGATGTCTAGAATGAATCTGGAAAGTTTCAACTCATTTGAAGTTCGGATGGTTAGTCTGCCGCCCCTCCTTCCTTGTTTAGCTCGGTTTCTCCTAGCCGAAGTAGGAAAATGTGCTAAAGTTGACTTTTCATTTCCACGCTTCCATAGTAGGCTTTATTTAGCCTCTAAATATATATTTCGAACTTGTCGACAATATATAGCTTGAGCCACTGATATTGGCTCGATTTCTCCAAGACGTGCCTTGTCAGGCCAAAATGCTCATTTTGGGTCCAAACATTGCCCCCCAGACCTCGAAGTCAAAGGTCTTCGTCTTGATTGAAGAGGTCTTGAATCAGTACCACTCGTATAATATCGTTGCTCTGAAGCCACTTGTATTGGCTTGACTGAAATTACTTGATTGATTCCATATAGGCCTCTAAATAGGCCATAAAGCTTGGATGCCACAATCTGAATTGCCTTTGTCATAAACTGATGCTTTCTTTGCCAACTTTATTGCCCCCGTATCTGATGTCTGGTATGCAGTGAATTGGCGAAACTTAGGCAGGTTGTAGGATATCAGAACTTTAGCGTGCCCCCCATGCGAAGGAGACTGCTTTTGATTGCGAATGAGGATCCTTCTCTTCTTTGGTGGTAGCTTCGCCATGTGTATAGCAGCAAGTATCTGCCTTGATCGCTGGCTCTCTGTTGATTTTCTCAAATGTAGGTGTTTGGAGCCTTTTTGCTGGCTAGATCAAGTTTGATCAAGGCCTATAGTACTTGGCAAAATAAGATGTTGAATAGCAAACTGTTTGCTGCCATTTAATCCTTCGCGAATCTTATGCTGAAGAGGATGATTGAATCATGGCTATCGTCATCATGACATGTGACGAAGTGAAACCACCATATTTGCTACAACTTTAGCATCTAAAACCGCATTGGTTTTAATCATGTTTTATTAAAAAAAAATATCAGGCCACTATGCTGGCCCTGCGGTGGTAGGAAAAGGTGGAATATCTTCACTGTCGCCTTAGATGCGATTCTCAAGATAGAATAGTGATTCATTAATTATCAACTAGGGCCACTCACTGGCCCAGCTAATAAATTAATCTCCAAAAACACTTGAGCTATAAATCAAGGTGTAATGGAGAAGTGTTCCTTGTGACCCAGAAATGACATCCAAGAAACCATTCGTTATCGATCAGGCAGATGAAATCACTGAGAAAGCCACATTCACATGGCGGACTAACATGAGTGTTCGATGTAGAAGTCAGACCAGAGAGGAGAGAAGTCGACTGATGAGCTTTGGTGGAGGTGATAGTCAAGCGGGTTTGGGTCCCACACCTCGCGATCGTTTGCCAGATGATGCTATGGCCTATTATGGGCTTCCCATCCGCCGTCCCATAGTGGCTCTTCGGCAGGTGCCTGGTGATTTTAGCAGTTGGGGACCAAGGAGGAAAGTGGGCTTCTGGCCTACCATCACTCTCGAGGAAAAGGTTTGGTATCAGGAGGTCCGAGTGAGAGATTTGGCCCGATGGGATGCGGTGGGTATCACCCAAACCATCGATCTATGCTTCTGTCTTCCCCATAATACTAGCCCTGCACCGCTTGCCGCTGCTCTTTGCTTCTGGAACACTTCCAGCAATACATTCGATTTCCGGTTTGGGCAGATGAGCATAACTCTGCTGGATGTTCTTACCATCACGGGGTTGCCCATTGATTTTGACCCCTATGTGCATGGTCAGTTTGATGGTATTCAATTTCCTTTGAGAATGGATATGGCTGGTCGGGGGCATCACAGTAAATCCTACCCTGTCTGGCGTGATTATTACCGCACCCAGTGTGACCATACAGGAGGTATCGCATTCCTGGAATTCTGGCTTTGCAAATTTATCTTTTGCACTTCTTCCAACAAACCTACTGGGCGCTGGAATTCTCTGGCCACTGCTCTCTACAATGGTATTTGCATTGGCCTTGGGCAACCTGTATTGGGTTCGTTATATCGCTCCCTTTATAGAGCTGTAATGCGCCCCTTTGATACCGACATTAGTGGTCCATTCTGGATCCTTGCCTTTTGGTTGCAGATTTATTTCCCTCGCTTCCGTCGCGGTGATATTCCAAAGGAACCTCCAGTCGATTCCCTTTTGGGGAACTGGCTTTGTGGCAACATAAGGCATCGAGCTCCACCCTACTCCGAGTGTTTTATTTACTTGTACTTGTTGGGAGAGATGCCGGACCCAAAAATAGTCCTTTCTAGGCGATTCCCTCCTCCCCTTGATGATGGCTTTCTGCCCAGTGGACGCGATCATAGCGAAAGAGCCCTCTTGGCCTTTCGTCGAGCCATCTCCTGCTCGGATATTCGTCTTACCACCGACCGCGTAAGTTATGAGCTCTATGCCCCTAACCACTTTGCTCGCCAATTTGGGTTGGCCCAGTTGGTACCCTGGCCTCTGGTTGATTCTGCCAATTACTACACCTCTTGGCGGAGATTAGCCCCACCTGGGTCTGCCTCCTTTCAGAGTCAGTTTACTTTGATAGTGATTCCCCCTTGGGTCAGAGCGCTGTATCCCCTTAACGATGTCGACAATGATTATGTTGATTGGTGGAAAGAAGTGTCTGTGAACTGTTGGGACCTGCCACATGACGAACTCTTCGTCCAGATCTTTCGTGGAATGAGTAGTCCTGGTCCGGAGGACCGCAAGATTTTTGAGCGCTTCTCCAACCCTACAGCACAACCTCGGCGACTTACTCTACCTTCTCGCTCATCGTGTGCAGGGATACAAATCCATGAGCCTAGGGCAACAGTAAGTTTTTGTCTTTCTTCACCATTCCTTTTCCTTGTCTTGATTTTCCCGCTCTTATTCCTGAGTGTGTTTTGCAGCAAACTACCCGGAGCAAGACATCCTCTGTTCAGGCCGGGAAACAAAAGGCAATAGCAGAGGGGACTCCTGAGGGAGAATCTTCTCATGATGAAGATTCTGCTGAGGTAATTTGGTTAAGAACGATCCCAAACTTGCATTTTTGGTGCTTTCCCCCTTTTTGAGTTGTGATTCTTTTGTCGTGCAGGCCACTGCTATCTTTGCTTGCAAACGCGATCGAGCTCAATCCGTCGAAGAGAGTTTTGAAGATGACGAAACTCTGGGAATGCGATTGGTAAACTCCGGCCCCGTCTTATTCTATTTAAATTTTAGAATCTGTGCAGGATCTTCATTATGTATCTTTTGACAGGTTCGTCAGAGGACCACTGATCCCTCTCGCCTGAGCGAGGCTAGATCCTCAGCCGCTGCAGAAGAGCCAACTCTCTCGCTAGTTCAAGCATCAACTAACCCCGTGGCGCCTCTTCCGTCTTCCACATCTAAAGAGCATCTGCAAGGTCCTACCATTTTAATAACGATCTCCGATGATGAGTCCTCGGAGCATGAAAGCGTGGAAAGGCCACTCTGAGGCTTCTGCCGCTTACGAGGAACTGATGACGACAGAGATTCTCACGGCACTAGAGGTCCAAGAGGTGAATGAGGTGAGGCCTCTTCCTCTTGGAGACCACATACCAGATATTGACCCGACAACTCGAGAGGTAAGCCACTGTTGGCCAATGTTTTCCATTTCCCTTTCTGATCCAACCCCGCTCTCTGACATTTCTGAATCTGACCAGGATTCTATTTGTACCGAGGAGGTGGCTGCAAAAGTTGAGGGTTCTATCGGCGGGACAGTCGCCCCAGAGATGGAAAATGATACTGACGGAGGTGGTGCCCCCCAAGTCTTGCGAATAAATGAGACAACCGTCGGAGCTGAGGGCTCTATGCTTGAATCTGCTCCACTTGCCTATGGTGAGCCGCGAGTTGAGTTTCCAGATTCTCCTGCGGCTGAAGGGACAGACCAACCTGTTGAAGACGAAGAAATTGAGGAAGCTGTCCACCCATTTGCAGTGGTGGTTCGTGATCCTGTGGCGCCTCCCCCGCCTCCTCCTCCTACCAGATTCGAGAGATTGATGAGGGTGTTGGAGGTAACTCCTCCTTCTACTGTGGATGAGGCTAAGTTGGTGCTTCGTGAACATCTAGGTCCTTGGGTATTGGAGACTGACATCCTCCCGCGAGTCTTAGAAGCTCTAAGGTATCTCCGCCAGGAGAAAGCTTTGACTTCATGGCAATTTAGTGCTATCGACTCTCTGCTGAATGAACTTGATATGGCCCGCCGACGTCAATCGGCCACGAACACCCAGGCTCACGACGCTCAAGAGGCTTTGAATAGTGTCTCTCAAGAAATGGACCTCTCCCGCGATATTTTAAATGAGCGAGCCATCCGCCTACGGGAACTACAAATCCAAAGGTCCGACTTCAAACTTCAAATCGAGAACCTCCAAGCCCATTTAGCCTTTGTTGAGAATGCGATTGTTGCAGAAGAAGCTCAACTCGATGAACCTTTGGCTGCTTCTGAAGAAATGGGCCGTAACCTGGCCCGTATCAGAGAACGGGCCACTCAGGCCGAAGCTGGTGCCATTGCGGCGAAACGCCACGTGGAAGAACTTTGTTTGAAATTGAGCTTTGCGAGTCAATCTCTGTAGGCCCCCTCGAAAACCGTTCGGTTTCCCACATGCTATTAATCTCTTCTTTTCCGAGATTTAAGGCATTAATCACTCGTTGAAAAACAACGATCGTAAAGAAAATAATCTCGTGAAAAGAACAGTTACCTCCTCGAAAACCGTTCGGTCTCCTCACATGCTGCTAGTCCCTTTTTTTCTCGAGATTTGGAATCACTAATCTCGATTTACTGTCATCAGTTTTGAAATTGAGCTTCATCCAAGGGTGGGGATTTGCCTGAAGTCCCTATAAATAGTTGTATTTTGGGAATGGAATACTCACAACAACTTTTCTGAAATATTCAAGAAATGTCCTTTCAGTTCATGCTTCTTTTTCTCCTTCTTCACAAATCTTCCCCTCATGAAATGACCTTTAGCCTCTAAATTTTTAGGCTTTATGGCGTAATCTTAAGCCTGGGTTAGGCCTTATGGCGTAATCTTAGGCAACCCCTTGTTTCGCCCTTCTGGAATTTTGCAATAACAATGCCAGGCTTCAGATTGGTTTAGAAACGCGAGGGGGCTCCGAGTGTGGGATCCACGATCATGCGAGATCATTTTTGTTAGGATCCCACACGCGGAGCGAAACGGAGAAAGGGAGGAAGGCCACTTTGTGGTTCATCTTTCCTCCTCTGTTTCCTTCCTTCTGGACCCGGCCCATGTTGTGCCCTCCAGATGGAAAGGGCTTTGGTTCTCACCTCCTTCTCCCCCTTTCTCTTCTTGAAAGAATCTTAGAGGGATGAGAAGGGATGGGCTCTTTGAAGGAATGGGTTCAAGCTACAGAATGGCTGTTCCTATACTTCACGTCCAACTAATGGTGGTTACCATGGCTAGAGGGGGTGCAGAGACTCAAGCTGATATTCAGTTCATTCACTCTCTGCCCTTCCCGGAGATAATGGCGCGGCTCAACCGACGTTGGATTCCATAGCTGCTTCCAATTGAGGGGGCTTGGATGCTCCATTTTCTCTCACTGGAGTCTCCCTTTCTCATGGATAATGGTGTTGGCCAAGCCTATGTTGTATTCCTCTACCGCTTCCATGTAAATGGGGCGCGGAGGCTCCGTTACTTCTCTTTTTCCTTCCCTGAAGTTTGCCTCTCCTTGGTATAATGGCGTTGTTTAACTCGACATTGGATTCCATAGCTGCTTCCACTTGAGGAAAGATTCAAAAGATATCCGAGGATTCCTGTTTTTGTATTTTAGCCACCTTTGGCTTTGTAATGAATGTACTGCTTTTGGCCGCAAAGCCACTTTATGAATACAATAATATTTTTTATCCTGATATTCCAATATCCGTGAGAAGCCAAGAATTGTGTCTCGCAAGGCCTCAAATATAGGCCCCCATAGTTGTATATTGAAAACAATATGAACTTTTAAAATATGTTCTGCGTTAAAACGAGCCTCGCGATGAGGGTTTTGAGAAAATATTTATCTTTTGGATCCACTTGCTGGCCCCAACTCAAGTTGCATTAATTAGCTGTTGAAAATTCCACCGTGAAAAAATAATCTCGTGAAAAGAACAGTTACCTCCTCGAAAACCGTTCGGTTCCCTCACATGCTGCTAATCCATTCTTTCCGAGATTTATGGCAACTTTAATCACGCTTTACTGACACTTAGTTTGACTCTTCTCTTTGACCGTCCATCCAAGGGCGGATATTTGCATACCTATATCTTCCTCCACATTATAAACCCAAATTTCCAATCCCAAAATCGTTTCATCAACTCGAATATTTCTAACAGCAATCTTTCTTAATTACTCATCATCACCACTCTTCAATTTTTGCATTCTCTCAATCCATCACCAATGGAACCACAAAACCGGCATCCAACTAAGGATGGAGGAAGTAACAAAGCAGCCGGGAGTAGTGCTAACATGCTTCGCAGGAGGAGCAGTACTAGGTGGATTCCTACTACAGATCAGATAAGAATCCTCAAGGAGCTTTTCTACAACAAGGGCGAAAGATCCCCAACTATAGAGCAGATTCAGAGGATCTATCTCCAGCTGAAATGGTACGGCAAGATCGAGGTCAAGAACGTCTATTATTGGTTCGTGAACCAAAGGGCTCGGGAGAAGCAGAAGAAGAGGTCCACTTCGGATGTTCATGTGCCCATGCAAAGATCAGGGCTTGTTGGTGCTGATAATGTTACCAATTGGAAACATGAGGATCAGTATATTAACTTTGGATCTTCTGCACCTGCTTCTGCTTCTTCCGCTGGTGTGATGACTGCTTTTAACAGGCAGATGGGGAACTATGGCTGTTATGGATCTATGAACATGGAGAATAGTGCTAGGGATTGTTCAATCTCAGCTGGAGCGGGAACTAGTTCTACTTTCTTTGACATGAATGTAGAACAAACTTTCATGGAACAAAGAGGAGAAGATCACCAGGAGATTGAAACCCTTTCACTGTTTCCCGTGCATGGTGAGGACATCTTTAGCAAAATGAAAACTACTTCCGATGGAGGTGGCGGTCACGGTGGTGGCTCTTACACTTCCCTTGAGCTCAGCCTTTCCTGCAAGGCAAAGCTGGAAAAACCTTTCGGAGCCGCTGACTCGGCTTAGTAGCTTCGTGAGTGTAGGAACACTTAGAATTGTCCCCTAAGAGTTGTATCTATAATTTTTTTTTTTTTTTAATAAAATAGCATGAATATTTATATACAAAGTTGCCCAGTGGGCGGGTTTAGGCTTAGTATGGTATAGTGTTGCCCCCCTAGTGTTGCTAGGCATAGCGAAGAAATGATTATGGGCCTTAAAAACAGGCCTTCATAAATGGGCTTTGCGAGTGTAGGAACACTAGAATTGTCCCCCATGTCTCATGCGAATAAATTGTCTACGACTCCTCCGAGTCCCAAACATTGGGAAAGTATTTCTTCAAGTATCTCCCATTGATAGGGTTATGATGGACATCTCCATCTAGGTCCTTGAGATGAAAAGCTCCTTTCTCTAAGATTTTATAAATGATGTACGGGCCTTCCCATCTTGGAGTCCATTTGCCGCGACCATCTAATTTTTCGCCAAGGGGGAGAACTGCTTTCCAAACCAACTCTCCTTCGCTGTAACTCCTTCCCCGCGTCCGCTTGTCATAGGCACGAGCGACTCGTTGCTTTTCCATGACCAAATTATCTAAAGCCTCCAAGCGCTTTTCGCTAAGGTCTTCATGTTCCTGCCACATAGCCTGAACGTAGTCTTCTCCAATGAGATGATGTTGCTCTTGAACTCGTAATGACTGGACGTTGACTTCCAATGGCAGGACTGCATCATGGCCAAACATCAAAGCATAAGGTGTTGTCGCGGTGGGATTCCTCTTAGAGGTGCGGTAGGCCCAAAGAGTTTCATAAAGTGTCTCATGCCACTGTCGTGGATTAGCTTCCAACATTTTCTTCAGCAAATTGATAATGATCTTATTGCTGGCCTCCGCTTGACCGTTAGACTGAGCATAATACGGACTGGAATGGATGAACTGTATTCCCCATTCTCTTGCCAGTTTATCAACTTCACCACCCATGAAAGCTGCCCCCCGGTCCGAAACAAAAACTTCTGGGATCCCAAATCTGCAGATGATGTTTCTGAATAGGAATTGTCGCAACGTGCCACCAGATGCTTCCTTCAAAGGTTCTGCTTCAACCCACTTTGTAAAGAAATCAGTCGCAACGATGATGAACTTATGTTGAAGTGATGAATGTGGGTGAATCATCCCAATTAAATCCAGCGCCCATCCTCTTGCAGGCCAAGGCTGTATAATGGGCTGCATTGGAATATTAGGAACATGCTGGACCGGCCCATGAGCTTGGCAGTCCAAACAACCTTTAGCGAACGCGATACAATCCTTCAAGATACTGGGCCAAAAATATCCATGTCGTCTGAGCAACCATCGCATCTTTGGACCTGCTTGGTGAGCTCCACAAATGCCAGAATGAACTTGGCGCATGAGTTGTTTGGCTTCGTGGCCATAAACACATCTGAAATCCATGCCATCTTCTCCTCGTCTGCGAAGTTCATCACCTCTGAGGAAGTAGTTGAGGGCAAGATAGCGAATCCTTCTATCTGTGGTCTGATCAGGATGCTTGAGATAATTGATCAAAGGGATGCGCCAATCCACGTCAATGGATTCCAGGGTTGCGACTGACGTATCGTCTGGAGGATCTCTTCTCGCCATCCAAGAAGGAAGGGTGCGACGCTCGACTTTAAGGATTCTCTCCCGCACGCCATATCTCAATGTTACCCCTGTTGCCAGCTGGGCCAACTCGTTCGCGGCAAAATTTCTCTCGCGAGGAATGTGCTCAAGATGTACGTTATCAAATTGGTCCAACAGTTCTAATGTCCTGTTCCAATAAGGGACCAATGTGAAGCTATTGCATCTGAACTCATTGCACAACTGATTGATAACCAAGAGAGAATCGCCAAGTATTTGTACATCTCTAATTCCCATTTCCAGCAGTACTTCTAGGCCTATGATTAAGGACTCATATTCTGCTTGGTTGTTGGTACATTGAAACTCCAACTGGAATGAGTACGAAAAGTGATCTCCAGCCGGATTCTCCAGTGCAATTCCTGCTCCTGCTAGCGTATCCGTTCTTGACCCGTCAAAATATAAAACCCAGGGCTGGAGTGAGACTGTGGCTTGATACAGTGTGGCGTACTCTGGGCGATCTAAATTTGTGACAGCGACCTCTAAATCTCTAACCGCGGGGAGATCTAGCATAGGGTGATGTGCCAGAAAGTCCGCAATGGCTTGCCCCTTTACTGCTTTCTGTGGGACATACTGTAATGAGAATTCTGATAAGGCGAGCACCCACTTGCCAATACGGCCTCTCAAGATAGGTCGCGATAACATATACTTGACTAGATCGGTTTGAGCAATGATGCAAGTAGTAAAGGACAACATGTAATGCCGCAACTTGCATGCTGAGAAGTATAATGTAAGACACAGCTTTTCCATTGGAGTGTACCTTGTTTCGCAATCTGTGAGTGTCCTACTGAGGTAAAAGATGGCATGTTCGACACCCTCTTCATCATCCTGAGCGAGGAGGCTGCCAATGGAAGCCTCAACTGCTGAAACATACAACTTTAATGGAAATCCAGCTCTGGGAGGAACAAGCACTGGCGGGCTCGCCAGATAGGCCTTGATTTTGTCAAAAGCCTCTTGATGTTTAGGTTCCCACACAAACTCGTTCTGTCCTTGCAACTTCAGCAGTGGGGAAAAGGGCTGGATTTTGCCCGCAGAGTTAGAAATGAAACGTCGCAAAAAGTTGATCTTACCCAGTAGTCGCTGTAATTCTTTCTTCGTTCGCGGGGAAGATGCGTTGATGACCGCGTTTGCCTTATCCTCAGGGACCTCAATGCCCCTTTGATGGACAATGAATCCCAGGAAATCGCCTGCCTGAACTCCAAAAACGCACTTGGCGGGATTCATTTTGAGCTTGTGTAGTCGCATGCGCTCGAAAACTTTTCTGAGATCCGTGAAGTGATCTCCACTCTTCTTAGACTTCACGACGACGTCATCAATGTAAACCTCTAAGATCTTCCCAAGTATGTCGTGGAAGATCAGGTTCATGGCTCTCTGATATGTTGCTCCGGCATTCTTCAGTCCAAAAGGCATGACCACATATTCAAAAACTCCCGTGAACCCAGGGCAGCGGAATGCGGTCTTGTGTCTATCTTCCTCTGCAACCGGTATCTGGTGATATCCCGCTGTGCCATCCATGAAAGACAACAGTTCGTGCCCTGCAACTGCATCTACCAACATGTCCGCCACCGGCATGGGGTAGACGTCTTTAGGTGTAGCTAAATTAAGGTCTCTGTAATCCACGCAGACCCTCATCTTGCCATTCTTCTTGCGAACAGGCACTATATTGGACAGCCACTGATTGTACTTGGCTACCCTGATAATGCCCTGACTTGTGCATCTTTTCAACTTCCTCTTTGACCAGTACTTGGGTCTCTGAGTTCATTCTTCGCGGCTCTTGCTTCAAAGGCCTCTTATCAGGTAGCGTTGGTAGTTGGTGGCATACCAAGTCTGGTGATAGGCCTGGCATGTCCTCGTATTTTTCCGCGAAGCAGTCCTTGAATTCTAGCAATAAGTCGATGAGCCTCTGTTTCTCGCTAGGCTCTAAGTAAGTGCTGATAGCCACTTCTATAGGCTCATCAATTGTTCCCAGATTGACCTTTTCAGTAGGGTCCCTAACCTTCGGAGGTGTGTCATCCAATGCCGCTGGAGCAAGCTGAATCTCTTCTTCCTCCTCTTCTTGGTCCATGAACTCTTCATAAACAATTTCTAAGGTCGCAACTCGATCATAGGCCTCTTTTTCCACCAAGTATGAGGATAGCCTCTCGTACAAGGAATGGAAGGCCTCTATCCCTTCCTCTGGAAGGTCGTAATCCATTAATTACCCATTGTGCGGGGCACAGCATGGCCGGGCCTCGCTAGGTCTTCTTTTGCAAGCGTGAGTCCCCACTGTGCCAACTCAGAAGCCGTCACCCCTGTGGGGCGGCCCTTATTGTCGATGCTACCGACTTGCAATGGAGTAATTGGCTCCAAGTAGTACTTGGCATCTACGTAATTCGCGGAAACAGAAAAAGGGCGGGGATCTGCTTTAATTATCTCAGCCTTATTTGTCACCCTATTCCACATAATCAGCTCTTGGTGGAGTGTTGATGGAACACAATAGCTTCGGTGAATCCAATCTCTTCCCAGGATGGCACTGTAGGCCGCGTAACAATCCGTAACAAAGAACGCATAAACGCTTTCTGAGGGACCCACCTTGATTTTTAGGAACAGTAAACCTAACGTCTTAGTTACTGTGCCCGCGAAGTTCTTCAATGTGAGAGAGGTAGACTGGATCTTCTCCTTCTTGATTCCCAAAAGCTGCATGGTCCTTGTAGTAATGACATTCACAGCCGCGCCGGTATCAACCATTATCTTGCTGACCTTAGTCCCATTAATTTCTGCTGTGATATACAAAGGTCGCATGTGTTGCACCATGGCGGGTGTGGGTCTTGTGAAGCTCATGAAGAAACTCTTGCTGTTAGCATCTTCAGTCTCAAGGGACACTGCTTCTTTCACCGGCGTTGTTGCGGCTGAAGTGATCTGCAACTGCTGTTCTCCAATTGCGTCAGCTTCTATGCATTCCTGCGCAGCGACTGGTAAGGCATACTTAGCAGGGAGCACATAAACCATATTGCAAGAGATATCCACCATTTCTGTTTCGTCCATGTCATCATCAAGATTGAGCTTGGGTTCATCTGCTGGGATATCGGCGTTAAACTGTTTAACCATGAAAGCAACCAAGGATTTCTCTGCGGGGACCACCGCTTTGGCTTGTTCGTGCTCCTGTACTATAGGAATCTGGTTCAGTGACTCTGAAATTTGTTTCGTCCCTGGCACTTCCTCTGGGAGAGTGACCACCAAGTTTTGAACTTTCTGCACAATCGCGGACCGATTGTCTTTGCCCCCCAGCTTGTCGAAGATGGAAGGCTCGCTATTGCTTCCTTCGCGAGATATTCTCCGCCAAACATTGTCTTTACGAGCTGGCGGCGGTTCTTGCCTCGCTGGAACTAGGGATTTCTCCTGAGCGCTGATCTTGGGGGCACATGGCTTTTGCCCTTGGCGTAATACTTTGGGCTGCAGTTTCTGAACTTGCGGGGAAACGAATCTCTCGGAGGCCAGTACCTCCAATTGTCTTTGATACTCTTCTGGAGGTTTCAGTAATTGCGATGGTTTGATTAGTCCTTGATCTAGTGCTTCCAAAGTTCGCTTTGCTTCTCCAAACCTTCGTTGGAGTTTTCTCTTCTTTGAAGAGCTCATCTCCACCGCCTTGCCATTCTTTTGGGTATACCATCTCCCTTCTTTGATGGAGGATGTTGACACTGGCGGAATGTAAGGTCTGGTAAAAACCCCTTGCCGCTTATCTGCTTGCCCTTCTTCCCTCGCAGTCTTCAACTTTTTGAATAAGTTTGAGTCCCTTGGAGTAGGAGTTTCTAAACCACTGTGTACTCTTAGGCTGCATGGTTGGAAGTTTCTAGAGGATGATACTAACCGTATTGGCGGCAGAGATCCAAACTGGACAGTTTGGGATGTTTCCTCATGCAGGGCTTGAGTGTCACATTCTTCCTTGCACCGCGAGCATAGGACAATGGGTAAACGAGTCTTGGATTCCCGCTTCACAGCTTCGTCTCCAGCCTTTATCAAATCGTTAACCGCATAGTCTGGACTTTGATTCTGCTGATCTTTTTCACCCCATGCCACGTCCACCATGTTGATGCTGGTATCTGGGAAGGGATCTAGGTCCACCAACGCTGCTGCTGTTGTTGGTGCCTCTACTTGCAAACTACCATTATTTAACCAGATTTGGATCTGATCTTTTAGCTTAACACAATCGGCTGTATTATGATTCCACATATTATGGAGTTTGCAGTATTTCTTCCCCCTTAGCTGCTCTGGTTTGGGAAATGGGCCGAAGTCGGTTTTCACCATCTTCGCGGCGATCATTTCATCCAAGATTTCATGCGCTTTGTTCGCGTCGTAAGTATAACTTGCGAACTCTGGTTTGGTGAAAACCACCGACTTGAGCTTCACCGGTTCTTTGCACAGCTTCAGTTGCTTTAGTGTTGAAGCCTTTTTTCCGGTGAGTTCCGGCGCAGCAATCTCGTCTTCTTCAGACTCGTCAGCCTCTGTTGTACTAGATTCCTCACTCTTGTAGTAAGGATCAAAGGGACTGGATTGATGGCTGAGCGCAGCCACTATTCGGCGTTTCCCTGGGATGTATGTCCCTTTTGAGGGGTTTTTCATAGCGTCCATTTCCCTGAGCAGGTGCTCGAAACTTCCTACTTCTGTGATCAGTTCCCCCATGGAATTGAACATGCTTCCATGCTGTTTTTTGCGTTGGCGGGGCTCTAAGCCTTTGATTGCCAACTTCACAAGTTCTTTCTCCGGCAGAATCACGTTCAACTTTCCTTTCTGGATCTGAAAGCGCTGAACGTACATGACAGCAGATTCAGTTGGCTGCTGAGCCATCTGAGTGAGTGAAGCCAGATCTACTTCCGGCTCGATAGTCCCGAAGGTTTCCTTGAACAGCTTTTCCATCGCTGGCCAACTCGTAACTGATCCTGGTTGCAGCTTAGTGAACCAGGTGAAGGCAGACCCCGATAAAGAAGTAGCGAAGATATTACACTTCAGATTGTCATCGTTCTGGTACTGGCCACACTGTACTCGAAACCTAACCAAATGGGCTGCAGCATTTTCGACTTCTTCTCCCGAGAAAGTAGAGAACGTAATGTTCTTATATCCCCTAGGATAAGGTGTCTGTGTAATATGCGGTGGGAAGGGCCCCTGGTAGGCCTCCTCCAAGTTAGGACTCTGGTTCGCGGCCCTGATCATTGCTTCTACCTCTTCTCTCCTTACATATCTTGGATCAGGAGGAGGTGGGTGAACCACTGTATCTTCAACTGACCAGATCAACGGTGGTGCCTGTGAAGCTTGATTAACCAAAGACATGCCGCCTCCGTGGGTCAGTTTATGTCGGGTTGACGTCTGCGACGTAAAACCCACTGCTGGTTGACCCTTTGTGGTTACGGTGACCTTCGCTGGACTTTCAACCCGGTCGATACCATAATGGCTTGCTGGAGGTGGATCGTGGTGCACATATTCAACTCCGTCACTATCATATTGGGGAAACGGGCTATGATCAACAAAGGCCCCATCATTGATTTTCAAAGTCCTGGTCCCTTGCGTGACTGATGACGCGGCGTTGTTCTTCCCACTCGTTGCCAGAGTAGTCTCTTTACCTCTGACTGATGCGGCAGTAGCGCATGTGGATGCACTGCCGCCGCGAGCATTTGGTGGTATGTACTTCGCAGATATGGGGGACTGACCTAGAGAGCCTAGAATGGCACTAGGATCTCCCAGTGTTTTATGTAGAACCTCTCTGGCCTGATCGAGGTCAGCCTTTTGCATGGCCACCTGGGTTACGACGTTGGATCCTTCTTTGCGAATCGTCGCGACTTCCAAAGCAATGTGTTTGCTTGCGACCAACAGCTCTTCATGGTTCTTCTGCATTTTTTGGTTCATGCCATCCAATTGCCCTTGTGTTTGTTGTGCCCCTAGCTCAAGCCTCTTGATGGAGAATGTGAACTCATCAAGCCGTCGACGGTCCTCTGCAAAGGCTTTTTCCATCTTCTCATGGTATGTGGCAGAATTCTGTTGAAGGATATTAAGCCGCTCTTCTATGGTCGCATTTTCTGGAATGAGAATAGGCACAAAGTCAATAGTTGTAACTGCGCTCGTGGCTTCCTGGGTGATGCTAGATATATCGCCAGCCTGATTAGGCTGGGCGGCAGGAACTTGCTCGCCTTCAGTAGTAGGATGTCTATTTCCTCCTCGTTCAGTTGACATCTCTGTCGATGGAGGGTGGGAAGAAAATCTTTGGATTACCTGTTCTTCGGAAAGACCACGACAGTCTGCACGCGAGTGCGGTCTGTAACTGGAGATCTTATGTTTCGGGCAGTTAACGTAAACCTTTTGATAAGGGTTTATGCTTGACTTCCCAATGGCTTCTGGAAGTCTGAATTCAATAAGTAGCTGAATTCAATAAGACACTGTGAATCAAGGTTTAGACCTGCGGCCCAAGTATAGTCGCCTAGACACAAACTTTCTTTCAAATCCTTTGGGCAACCTTACTGAAATGGCCAGGTGGGGGAGGGCGAACAAAAGAGGCAGAATCCATTTTGGCATGAACTACTCCCACATAGTGGTTTAGGCCCATTTGCACGCACTTCTGGATTCAATAGCCTATTATGAACGTTGTCCCCTTTCTAGATACCATTTCACATAGGCTATACTTACTAAGATGAGAAAGATCATAAGTGTGAAGACAGTTCAACAAGTGTTAATAAAAACCGCCCTTAACCTTAATGGACCTGAACTAGGCACCAATAAGGAGTTTAGGTCAATATTAACAAAAGAGACTTCACCTATTCCGTTATGATTCACAACCCCTTACCAACATCATCTTCTTAATAGTGGTGTGGTTTACAGCTCGCAGTAGGTCCCACTGGGCGTGCCAAAATGTTTGGCTCCAGTTTTTCTTGAGCTGGTCAACAGTCTCTTTTCTTGCGTGGGCGTGCCAGCACCGTTCGGGTGCGGTCGTCGGGGGTGTCCCTTGACCTGACTTCTTCTGAGCGATTGTGGACGAGGAGAGCACCAACCTCGTCGTGGGGTTCTTTGTGCCTCGTGGCGAGGACTTTTGCTGAGCCTTTTCAAAATCACAATCGATACTCGATGTTGTAGATCGAGCAGAGCGAAAACCACTGGGAAGTGAGGAGAACTTGCTAAAGCGTGACTCTAGCTTGGCTGGTTTGCGAGGGCGTTACCCTTGCTTGGCTGGTTCCGTAACCGTTGTGGTCGTGGTACTATAGTCGGCTCCCAAGGAGACTAGGACCAAAGCACTTTGACAGAGGATTTGGTGGTACTGAAAGTTGGCTCCTAAGGAGACTAGAACTTAGAGTGTGATCACCGATAAGAGAAAGAGAAGGAGAGGAATTGCTCTTAGAGAGGTTGCTCTAGAGAGAACTTAGATCATCTTATAGATGTTTTGATGAGTGAATTGGTCAGATGATACTTGTTGTAGCCTCTATATATAGGCTTCCAAGCAACACTATTTGGCCTTTAAACAAATCATAGTGGGTTAGGCAAAATTCACTAACACTTAGTGGATTTGGTTAGGCCAAATTCACTAACACTTAGTGGATTTTGTTAGGCCAAATTCACTAACACTTATTTATTCCTTTAATTTTTGTCTCCACTCAGAATTCATATTTAAATTTCGACTTCTTCATATGAAATGATCCACCATGGATGTAGATTATTGTGGTAAAATTTCAGAATTTATTTCCATGTGGTTGGGCCGAAAATGCTACTGGACTCCTTACAGGTCCAGTTTTCCAGTTTTGCTTCTGCAGAAAATTGGACTGATTGTTTGAAGGTTTTCCACTTCGAACAAGCTCTAGCACTCTTCATAAGAAATAATCCTTGGGATGTCTAGAATGAATCTGGAAAGTTTCAACTCATTTGAAGTTCGGATGGTTAGTCTGCCGCCCCTCCTTCCTTGTTTAGCTCGGTTTCTCCTAGCCGAAGTAGGAAAATGTGCTAAAGTTGACTTTTCATTTCCACGCTTCCATAGTAGGCTTTATTTAGCCTCTAAATATATATTTCGAACTTGTTGACAATATATAGCTTGAGCCACTGATATTGGCTCGATTTCTCCAAGATGTGCCTTGTCAGGCCAAAATGCTCATTTTGGGTCCAAACAGGTGTGTCTCTTGAGCTTAGCATGCTTTGTGATGATTGCCCTATTAGGATTGGTGGCAGAGAGTTCTCTGCATCTTTGATTGTGATTCCGGATCACACGTATGATGTGATTTTGGGTATGGATTGGTTGAGCCCGAACCATGCAGTTATTGATTGCTTTAGGATGATTGTGTCCTTCCATGTTCCGGAACAACCGGTGTTTTATTATCGTTGTCTGAAGTCTGACATCACCATGAGGATAGGGATTTTGGGCCACATTGAATCAGGGAGTAGTACTTCAAAGATTACAGGGATTCCTGTAGTTTCAGAGTATGAAGACGTGTTTCAGGAGATCCCTGGGTTACCTCCGAAGAGGGTAATGGACTTCTCCATTGATGTGATACCAAGTACTTCACCTGTGTCAAAAGCACCCTATCGAATGGCTCCAGTTGAACTTTAGGAGTTGAAGGTTCAGATTGAGGGCTTACTTGCACAAAGGTTCATTCAGGCAAGTGTGTCTTCTTGGGGCGCACCAGTGTTGTTTGTGAAGAAGAAGGATAGTTCACTTCGTTTATGTGTGGATTATCGACAGTTGAACAAGGTGACCATCAAGAATAGGTACCCTTTACCTAAGATTGATGACTTGTTCGATCAGCTTAGAGAAGCTACTGTGTTCTTGAAGATTGACTTGAGGTCTGGATATCACCAGTTGAGGGTGAAGGAGGAAGATATTCCAAAGACGGCGTTTGAGTTTTGAGTTTCTTGTCATGCCTTTTGGTCTCATGAATGCCCCCGCAGCATTTATGGACTTGATGAACCGTACGTTCAGTCCTTACTTGGATCAGTTTGTGGTAGTATTCGTTGACGACATCTTGATTTATTCAAGGTCGTCAGCTGAGCATGAGAGGCATCTGCAGATAGTGCTGCAGACGTTGAGAGAGCAGAAACTATTTGCCAAGTTCGAGATGTGCGACTTCTGGCGGAGTGAAGTCAAGTTCCTTGGTCATGTAGTCTCGAAGGATGGAGTTTCTGTGGATCCTTCGAAGGTTGAAGCAGTGATGAGTTAGAGTCGCCCTACTACGGTTACAGAAATCCGTAGCTTCCTTGGACTGGCCGGGTATTACAGGCGCTTCATTGAAGGGTTTTCTGGTATTGCTTCGGCTTTGACCAAATTGACCAGGAAAGACACTCAGTTCGTATGGTCGGATGAGTGTGAGAAGGCTTTCAATGAGCTGAAGACTAGATTGACTACAGCTCCGGTGTTGACTATTCCTACTAGTGGTGGTGGATTAGTCATTTACAGCGATGCATCTCATCAGGGTTTGGGGTGTGTGTTGATGCAGAATGGTAGTGTCGTTGCTTATGGTTCTAGACAGTTGAAGGTACATGAGCGGAATTACCCTACTCATGATCTAGAGCTAGCAGCAGTGGTGTTTGCCTTGAAGATTTGGAGGCACTATCTTTATGGTGAGAAATTTGAACTCTTTTCTGATCACAAGAGTTTGAAGTATCTATTCTCCCAGAAGGAATTGAACATGAGGCAGAGAAGATGGATGGAGCTCATTAAGGACTATGATTTCACCTTGGAGTATCATCCCAGAAAGGCGAATGTGGTGGCGGATGCTTTGAGTAGGAAACCGCGGGTAATCATGGCATCAATTATGGTGCGAGAGTGGCGCATGTTAGAAGCTGCATCTAAGTTTGACCTTATGCCCGCTGGAGCAGGACAGGGAATCTTTCTCGGTAGTATCACCTTACAGCCCACCTTGATCTCCAGGATCATTCAAGGTCAGACACTTGATGAGTTTGCTCAGGCGAGGATTGCTGAGATGACTGTTGACCCGGATGTGAAGGGTCCTTCCGAGTGGATGATTGGGGTTGATGGAGGGTTGAGATTTCGAGGGAGATTGTATGTACCGAGTGTTGATAACCTCAGAGAGGAGATTATGCGGGAAGCACATAGGTCTCGATATACTATACATCCAGGAGGTACTAAAATGTATATGGATCTACGAAGGCAGTTTTGGTGGTATGGTATGAAGAGGGATGTGGCGGAACACGTGTTGAAGTGTCTTACCTGTCAACAGGTGAAGGCAGAGCATCAGAGACCAGCAGGAATGCTGAACCCCTTATCGATTCCTGTTTGGAAATGGGAAGATATCTCTATGGACTTTGTGACTGGATTGCCTAGGTCCAGGCAAAGTTACGACTCGATTTGGGTGATTGTTGACCGGTTGACTAAATCAGCACACTTCCTTCCGGTGGCAAAAACGTACTCAGGGGATGCGTTGTGTAAGTTGTACGTGAACGAGATAGTGAGGCTTCATGGAGTACCTGTAACGATTGTCTCTGATCGTGATGCTCGTTTCACTTCAGAATTCTGGCGTAGGTTCCATAAGGCTTGCGGAACACGAAGATCGGATTTTTTCTGAATTAGTTATCTAATTAAGAATGTTTTCCGAAACTTGTATAAATAGGAAAAAGCCCTAGCTAATTTTTCAGGACCCTTCTATTTGGTCCGGCCTCCCTACATTTTCAGAATCACTGTTCATCGTCCCCTACCTCAGTCCCTCGACCAAAATCGACCGAAAAAGAGAGCAAAGTTCACCTTAATTGTTCTCCCTCCACAGACCACCTCTCGACCTCAAACCAAGTCTCAGGTGTTTGTCTCGAGCTGCTCTACCTCCTGGATGGCGTCGCTTCCACCGGCAAGGCCTCCAACGCCGGCGAAACGGCCCGAAACAATCGGACCCGAAAACGAACCAAAACTAGCTCCTTGCGTTTTCGACCACCAAACCAAGTGAAACTCGTTCCTCTACATCGACTCAACCTCCTGAAGCTTCCAGAGGCAGTTTCACAAGGCGGCGCAGCCTGTAACGGCGGCGGCACGGCCCGAACCGAAAACCACCCTTTTCGGTTCGATCTCGATATCTCGAGCTACACACCACCATTTCACTTGATTCTTGGCTCATTGAGCTCGCCTCAACTTCCTCTACAAGCACCAAGAAGGATCGGAACTGGGTCGAACGTTTTCACGTTCGTCGAAGCTCGACCCGAACGGATCGAAACACCGAAGCTTTCGATCAAGATATCTCGAGCTATACACGATCGTTTCTTGTGATTCTTGACTTGTTGAGTTCGCAAGGAAGTTCTGAACAAGTTTCCAGAAGGGATCGGGGCCTAAGGTTGCAGTTTTCACGTCGGTTTTCAAGCTCGCCGGTTTCTGGAATTTTTCCGGCCGCCGACTGTAATTGATACTTTTCGATCCCTTCCCGTCATTTTTAGATCTTGTGCTAGTTATGAAAGTTGCTCAGAATGATGAAACAAAGGGGACAAGCTCGGCCCCGACACCATTGGCTGTGGTCGGTGGTGGCTCTGTCCCTAACTCCGGCGGCCCTTTCCGACCACCTCCGGAGGTCTAAAATTTGGTTTCTGTCCATTTTATGATTCTATGTTTCGATACGATCATTTCAGCATATTATACGTATTTTTCGGATATCGTATGAATTAGTTATGAATTTTGTAATTTTGATCGATTTCGATCGTTAGATTTTTGATCTGTGAAATTAGGACCGTCGGATGAACTTGTAAATTTGTTATGATGATCATATGACTGTCCCAGAGGCTTTGTGTGGTCATGGGCGAAGATCCGACTGTTGGATCTTCGTATATGTGTAAAACGGTAATTAGGGGAGCGATTCGTGAGAAACCGCTTGTCGGATTTTAATGTAAATTGGAATCCGGCCGTTAAATGGTAGTTAATTTATGTGTTGAAATTGTTGGCTAAATTCGAATCATATTTGATTAGGTGATTGACGGATTTTATTTGAGTGGGCTATTTCGGCGTTAATTATAATTATAATTATATTGAAGACGCAGCGGGAATTTCGAGGTGAGTAAAACTCACGTTGGTCATATTACGAACCGAATGTTTTAAATTTATTTATTTATGGTAATTGTGTGAAAAATATTTGCGGATTAAATATTTGTTTTAAAATTTCATGGACTTGAATCACCACGGTCTATAGGTAAGTAAAATGAATTTTAATTATACAAATGAATTTCATGATTTTCTTGTGTGAACTATAGATGGTATTAGTGGTCATTCCTGAGTAGATGATTACGTATATATATATTTACGTGAAAAATATATATTGATGAGTGGATTGTTGAGTGATGATATGATTGAGTAGAATTGATGAATTGATTGTATTTCAATTGTGTAATTCCATAATAATATGGTGTATCTTGGTTGGGTTGATTTCAGTATGTGATATTATATGTTGTGCTCATTTATGGGTTTAGGGTCGACGTAATGACCGGTGTGGGGTAATCGGACGCTCTAATCCTGGGTGGATGATGGGATACGATTGGTTGAGTATGTGGAATTATCGGACATTCTAAATATGTATATAGGTATACATATTGATGAAATACGATAATGATAAATATGTCGGATGCCATAACCTAGGTCACGTGACGGGCTACGATTCAGTTAAAGCTCTAGTCTGTCAAGTACCGTATTTTTATAAATACGATGATGAGAGTTGTGAAAGAAGTTGTGAGTTGGATTGTCTTGATATATTGAATTGGTGTTGATTGAGATTGTTAGTACTTGCATTTGTGGAAATTATTGGGTGTTGCTGTGTGTGGGAATAAATGAGATTAAATTAAGTAACAGTTCTTTCTCTTACTCATACGAGCTTTCATAAGCTTACCGGGTTTTGTGTTGTTGCAATCTCGGTACACTATTCAAATGGTGTAGCGGATATTCCTACAGGTCAGGATAATCAGGGAGGTGACCGAGCTGCTTAGGTGTTACAGCAGTTTTTGTTATTTCATTTAGTTGTGAGGTGTGTATGCTCATTTAGAGCTTTACATTTCATTTTGGATTTGAGTTGTAATAATTAACCGAGACTAAATTCGGTTTGATTTTATTTCGTGTGGTGAGGATGTTATGAAAAGAAATTTTCAGGATGATTATTTTGAATTTGTAGTATTTTCATGTTTCGGATTTTGAATTGTTATTCTAAAATTCGGGGCGTGACAAAGCCTCACTATCTCGTTCACATACAACTTACACAACACATCCCCTGAGTACATTTTTGCCACCGGAAGAAAGTGTGCTGACTTAGTTAACCGGTCAACAATCACCCAAATCGAGTCATAACTTTGCTTGGACCTAGACAATCCAGTCACAAAGTCCATGAAGATATCTTCCCATTTTCAAACAGGAATCGGCAAGGGATTCAACATTCCTGTGGGTCTATGTTGCTCTGCCTTCACCTGTTGACAGGTAAGACACTTCGACACATGTTCTGCCACGTCCCTCTTCATTCCATACCACCAAAACTGCCTTCGTAGATCCATATTGACAGGACCCGTCCCGAATTTCACCCTGAAATCCGAGGTGGCCCTGTGGGGCCCACCTTAGGAATAACTCTACAAAAAATTCAGCAGAGTCACCCCTAAAATGGACTACCCAAAAACCTATAAATAACACATTCACACTTCTATAAACCATCCTTATTCTTCTGGAGCCACCCTGCTCCCCAAATCACAACAACTCCACAATTTACAACTAAAATACGAATCATACAACATTTATCCCACAGGTTATCAGAGCAATCTAAAAGAGAAAGACAAAATAAAATACAGGTAGGTTCCACAGTTAACCTACAATGAAGACAACAGCAGCAGATGCTATGCCTCGAATCCTACTATGCCGAACCAGCTACTCTGCAGACTGGGCATTTGAAAACGAAGGGCCCAGGGAAAAAGTATATAAAAACGTTAGCGTGAGTGGACAAAAATAAGTAGTTGTAAGGAGAAAATAAATTTATACTTTCCCGCACATATCTTCTTAAAAACCCGATGCATGCAGCAATTTAAAGAAAACCGACTAGCCCCGCTAGTCACAACCGAGCAAAGGAAAGAATTCCGATACTCAAGAAAATAAGACCAGCCCCGCTGGTTAGGGGAATCGGACTAGCCCCGCTAGTCAAAAATAATATAATATAAATATAGGGAAGAAGCATCACCATACGAAAGAAGGGAGCCTCTCGGGCTCGGGTCGGAGTGTCCCACACTCTGGAGCATCCCATGCTCTGCTCTACTCACCCACGAACACATAGTAAGCAGGGAGGAGTACTAATAGGCTAGCTAGCAATAAAATATATCGACCCAGGTATGGTGGGTAAAAATCATACGAAAATCGAAAATCAGTAAGACATCCCCAATGTCTTACAAGAAAAGAAATTTAGTCCAGCGACGTGACCCCGCACGCCAATATAAATTCGGAATCATAAACCAATAAACGAAAATCAAATAAGTTCCTAAGTTCCGATGAAAAATCCCATTTCCGAGGATTCCTCGGAAAAAGCAAATCCGCTAATAAATAATACTTTCATTTCCGGAAATAATCTCGGAAAACAACTCGTCGAAAATTATTTCAGATAACAAATTTAAAATGGAGCATAACAAATTCCAATCCGAAATTCGAACGATAAATAATTCCACAATTAAAAATCGGATAATATGCTCGATAAATTAAAATAATAATTTAAATTACTAATCCATTTCCCAAAACAAAATCAATAATCAATATCAATTTCCCGAAAGTAAAATATAATAATATGTTCATTAATTAAGTAAATACTTATTTCGGAAAATCAATTGCATGCATCAATATTTAGAAAACCAAAAGTCCACTCACAGTATACGGCTAACGTGGTATCCAAGCGTAAGGATCTTCGTCGAGTGATGAGTCGGTACCTCGTCCTGTACATAATTATTCGTAACTAACAATTACCTGACGGAAGAAAATAATGTTACGATAAACAATAATTAAATCCTAAACCCATAACCTCAATTCCTCCAATTCTCTTCTACAACCAACCAAACTTCACCAACACCGCCCAATCGTCAAATTCAGACTTTACAACAATTATGGAGAAAATCCGACAATCGGATTCACGATTAACATTAATCGAAATCCAAATCTTTAGAAATTTATAACCGATTCAAAACTCCACCAATCCTCACCAAACTTCATATACAAGTTCTAGGATAATTATAGGATTTAACTAGTCAGAAATTGGAATTAAACAGTTACCCTAGCCACCGCTACCGCCGCCCACAGTGGCGGTGCCGCCACCAAAATCACCAGCTCCAATGGCCACCAAATTTTGGCAGCAGCACCTTCTCAACACACCCATTAATTCTCCCAACTATGACCAAGTCAGAAAATGAGTAGAAGTACCTCAACAATTAAGGAGAAGTTTGTACCCGAATCGTGAATAGTAACCCGAAATTTCAAATCTTCAATTCCTCCTCTACACTGCAAATCGTGGCTCAAGGCTAGGGGGGAAATGATCCTTGGCAAAAACCCGACCTTCGACGCTGGTTTGGTGGCCGGAGATGGCCGGAATCGCCGAAAATTGACGAAATTTCCGGATTGCTACAGTAAACTTCATAGCTCAAATCCGAGCTCCACGGGTCGAGCCACCGCAAAACACCACCACAGGTGCCTAGAGGGGGCGGAGACGAGTCCAAAGATGCTGGCTTTACGTCGTCAGGTGGCCGGAGAAGGAAGAAGGCCGGAGTTGCAGAGAAGGCCGAAGAGAGAAGAAAGAAAGAAAAAAAAAACACGGGGGGGGGGGGGGGGAGGAGGAGGAGAGAGAGAGAGAAAAGAAAAGTTACCGGCCCCAACAGTAAAAATTCAAATTTATACTTTTTACCATGAACAGTAACTTTAGTATTTCGCTTATAACTTTCGCATACGAACTCCGATTTTTACGAACCACATATGCACGCGCTCGGTTTAACGTCCTCTATAACTTTCATGAAGAACATTTTCTCAAATTTTGACCCGAACAAAAAGTCAATTTTTAGGGCCACTAAAAGTATCGAAACAAAGTAAAAATGAAATTAGTTATCATTTACCGTCCAAATGACTAGTAAACGGGTAAATTTAGGTTCGGGACGTTACACATATACATTTTAGTACCTCCTGGATGTATAGTGTATCGAGACCTATGTGCTTCCCGCATGATCTCCTCTCTGAGGTTATCAACACTCGGTACATACAATCTCCCTCGAAATCTCAACCCTCCATCTGCCCCAATCATCCACTCGGAAGGACCCTCCACATCTGGGTTAGCAGTTATCTCAGCAATCCTCGCCTGAGCAAACTCATCAAGTGTCTGACCCTGAATGATCCGGGAGATCAAGGTGGGCTGTAAGGTGATACTACCGAGAAAGATTCTTTGTCCTGCTCCTGCAGGTATAAGGTCAAACTTTGATGCAGCCTCTAACATGCGCCACTCTCGCACCATAATAGCTGCCATGATCACTCGAGGTTTCCTACTCAAAGCATCGGCCACTACATTCGCCTTTCCGGGATGATACTCCAAGGTGAAATCATAGTCCTTGATGAGTTCCATCCACCTTCTCTGCCTCATGTTCAATTCTTTCTGGGAGAATAGATACTTCAAACTCTTATGATCAGAAAAGAGCTCAAATTTCTCACCATAAAGATAGTGCCTCCAAATCTTCAAGGCAAACACCACTGCTGCTAGCTCTAGTTCATGAGTGGGGTAATTCCGCTCATGTACCTTCAACTTTCTAGAACCATAAGCAACGACACTACCATTCTGCATCAACACACACCCCAAACCCTGATGAGATGCATCGCTGTAAATCACTAACCTACCACCACTAGTAGGAATAGTCAACACCGGAGCTGTAGTCAATTTAGTCTTTAGCTCATTGAAAGCCTTCTCACACTCATCCGACCATACAAACTGAGTGTCCTTCCTTGTCAATTTGGTCAAAGCCGAAGCAATACCAGAAAACCCTTCAATGAAACGCCTGTAATACCCTGCCAAACCAAGGAAGCTACGGATTTCTGTAATCGTAGTAGGGCGACTCCAACTCATCACTGCTTCAACCTTCGAAGGATCCACAGAAACTCCATCCTTCGAGACCACATGACTAAGGAACTTGACTTCACTCTGCCAGAAATCGCACTTCTCGAACTTGGCAAATAATTTCTGCTCTCTCAACGTCTGTAGCACGATCCGCAGATGCTTCTCATGCTCACCTGACGACCTTGAATAAATCAAGATGTCGTCAATGAACACTACCACAAAATGGTCCAAGTAGGGACTGAACGTGTGGTTCATCAAGTCCATAAATGCTGCAGGTGCATTCATGAGACCAAAAGGCATGACAAGGAACTCAAAATGTCCATACCTGGTCCTGAACGCCGTCTTCGGAATATCTTCATCCCTCACCCTTAACTGGTGATATCCAGATCTCAAATCAATCTTTGAGAACATAGTAGCCTCTCTAAGCTGATCGAACAAGTCATCAATTCTAGGTAAAGGGTACCTGTTCTTGATGGTCACCTTATTCAGCTGTCGATAATCCACACATAACCGAAGTGAATTATCCTTCTTCTTCACGAATAGCACTGGTGAACCCTTGTGTAAGTAAGCCCTCAATCTGGACCTTCAACTCCTGAAGTTCAGCTGAAGCCATTCGATAGGTTGCCTTCGATACAGGTGAAGTACCTGGTATCACATCAATGGAAAAGTCCATTACCCTTTTCGGGGGTAACCTAGGGATCTCCTGAAACACGTCAGCATACTCTGAAATTACAGGAATCTCTGTAATCTTTGAAGTACTATCCCTAGATTCAATATGGGCCAAAATCCCAGCCCTTATAGCGATGTCAGACTTCAGACAACTGTAATGAAACACCGGTTGTCTCGGAACATGGAAGGACACAATCATCCTAAAACAATCAATAACAGCATGGTTCGGGCTCAACCAATCCATACCCAAAATCACATCATACGTGTGATCCGGAATCACAATCAAAGATGCAGAGAACTCTCTGCCACCAATCCCAATAGGGCAATCATCACAAAACATGCTAAGCTCAAGACACACACCGAGAGGTGATGTAACACATAATGATCTAGTCAGAGACATAGCAATCAAACCCAATACATCCACAACTGAACTAGATATGAAAGAGTGTGAGGCTCCCGTATCAAACAGTACTCTAGCAAGATAGTGATAAACAGATAAGGTACCTTCCACTCCCGTGCCTGCCTGACCGATGGCAAAGACTCTAGCTGGTGCAGGCGGTAGCTGCCTCTGCTAATTACCCTGCACTTTATCCTGATTTTGGGGACATTCCCTGGCCTGATGCCCTGCCTGTCCATAGCCGTAGCATATCCTACCCCGTGGTTTCGTTCATGCACGAGAGATGTGGTCTGGCTCGCCAGAGTTAAAGCACTTCACCGGAGCTGCTGGTGCTATCTGCCTAATAGGCATAGCCTGAACGGGAGGAGCTACTGCTGCGCTAGCTGGAGCCTGATGCTGGAACTGGGTTCTCTGTTTCTTCCAAAAACCACCCCTGAAGTCTCTGGATCTACTGCTTCCTGCTATGGCCTTTCCCTAGCCCTAGAAGTCTCTCTTAGCAGACTCCTTCTCCCTATGAATCAGGTTCTGCTGCTCAATAATCTGCGCCTTAGCCTAGATCTCTCTCTTGGTCTTCAGCTCTAAGATGGCCACATCACGCTCAATCGAAGGACTCAACCCTCTCTGAAACTTCTTGAATGACCGGCAGAGGATTTTGGAGTGATTGGCCCGACAGCATCAAGTCCCCACACATCGAAGGGGTAGGAAGCAATTGTTGGATGCAACGGCTCTGGTGGTTGATGGATGAAGTTTGCATGAAACTGGCAAGCTTGACACCTTTGTGCATACTCCATACAATCCTTAACCATGGTGGGCCAATAGTAACCCATCCTCTTCACTTGAAAATGGAGCTTAGGACCTGACTGGTGAGCTCCGCATACTCCTGAATGAGCTTCTTCCATAGCCTTAGCAGCTTCTTCTTTCCCCAGACATCTAAGGAGCAATCCATTGAATGATCGTCGATAAAGAGTCTCCTTGTAGTAGAAGAAACGTGGTACTCTTCGTCTTATGTCCGAGTGTTTCTTTGGGTCATCGGAAAGCTTATTTCGCTCGAGGTAATCAATCAATGGGTACCTCCAGTCATCAACATCAATCACGTAAACAGAGACAACATTGGAGTCTTCATGCCAAAGCTCAGAGATTGTCGGTATGACCCACCGTTGGCAGATTGGAAGGTGTATGATTTCATCCTCTGATAATGCCAAAGCTGCTGCTAAGTTGGCCAAAGCGTCTGCCATTTGATTTTCTTTTCTTGGCACATGTATTAGTGTGGCAGGATCAAAACCCTTTAAGAGTTGTGTGACGAGCTGAAAATAAGGAACTAAATCCTCTTTCCTCACTTCATAGATAGTTAGTAATTGATCAACTACTAACTTCGAGTCTCCATACACCTCTAGATTTGAGATGTTCATTTTAACTGCGGTTTGTAGTCCCATAATTAGCGCTTGGTACTCAACTACATTATTGGAACATAGTTCACTAAGAGTGAAGGCATAAGGCAATATCTGCCTTTGTGGAGAAATGAAGACCACACCAGCTCCTGCCCCATCTGCCCGTGAAGACCCATCGAAGAACATTTGCCAAGCAGGGAGGACCTCTGTATTAAAGACTTCTTCATCTGGCAAGTCATCTGAAATCTCCCAATCCGTAGGGATAGGATGATCCGTTAGGAAATCAGCCAATGCTTGTCCTTTAACTGCTTTGGCCGGTATGTAGATAATTTCATACTGATTGAGGAGTAGTGCCCATTTTTCCATTCTCCCTGTCAAGACGGGTTGTGACATAACAAACTTGACTAGGTCAGCTCGCGCCACTAGATTCACTGTGTAAGCTTGCATGTAATGTCTTAACTTTTGGATGGCGAAGACGAGTGCGAGACAGATTTTCTCTACCAGTGGATAGTTTAGCTTCGGTTCTGTGAGAGTTCGACTCAAGTAATACAACGCCTTCTCCTTCTTTGCTTCATTTTCTTGGGCTAGGAGTGCTCCGAGTGATCGCTCTTGAGCAGCAATGTAAAGGATAAGTGGCTTCCTAAGGATGGGTGCACCTAACACCGGAGGATTTGCCAAGTACTTCTTTATGCTTTCAAAGGCATTATGGCAAGCTTCATCCCATACAAAAGGCATATCCTTCTTCAGAAGTCGACTAAAAGGCTGACAACGGCCTGCGAGGTTCGATATGAACAGTCTAATAAAGGCGAGTCGTCCTTGGAGACTTTTTAACTCGCGTAGATTTCTTGGCTCAAGCATGTCTTGAATGGCCTTGATCTTTGACTGGTCCACTTCAACGCCACGATGTTTCACAATGAATCCAAGAAACTTGCCTGAACTAACTCCAAAAGCACATTTGAGAGGATTCATCTTGAGCTGGTACTTGCGTAGTCTATTGAACACCCTTCTTAGGTCTTGCAAGTGATCCGTTCTCTTTTTTTACTTGACCACCAAATCGTCGACATAACACTCCACGTACTTGTGAAGCATGTCTCCGAAGATTTTTTGCATAGCACATTGATATGTTGCACCAACATTTTTCAACCTGAATGGCATGACTTTGTAGCAATAAATGCCTTTAGGAGTGCGGAAGGTAGTAAGCTCCTCATCTTCTAAGGCCATCCTTATCTGATTGTATCCAGATGACCCATCCATGAAGGATAAAGCTTCATGCCTTATTGTTGCATCCACCATGAGTTCAATGATGGGCAAAGGGAAGTCATCTTTCGGACACGCGTCATTTAAATCGCGGAAGTCCACACATACACGGAGTTGTCCGTTCTTCTTCTTGACAGGAACAATGTTTGCAATCCACTTAGGATATTGAACCTCTCTGATGAAACCTGCAACAATCAACTTATCAACTTCAGCTTCAATTTGAGGAAGGAATTCTGTCCGAAAGCGTCGTTGTGTTTGCTTGATCGGTCGAGCCTCACGTTTAACTGCGAGACGATGAACCGCTACCTTTGGGTCAAGGCCAGGCATTTCTTTGTACGTCCATGCAAAGACGTCTTTATATTCAAGGAGCATATCATAATATTCCTTTTCTTCCTCGGGACTCAGCGAAGCACTCACGGAGATAGGTCTTGGATCTTCCTTAGTTCCCAAATTGAGCTCTTTAAGCTCGTCGACAGTAGCTTGCCCCCCGTCTTCAAGTTCTTGAGGAGCTTCATCTACCTCATCCTCGGAATGATCATGGTCATCTTCTTCAAAAGCCTCTGCTTCTGCTACCGTGACTTGATAGGCAGACTGAACAATCTCATCTTCGCCATTGCCATCAACATTACTCATTCCAACTTGGCCAGTGAGTATGATGGTGAGCTCCTTCACTTTGAGTTGTTCACTTGAGCTCACCTCTAACATAGAGTGTCGATTCATGCGTGACGGAATTAGACTTCGGATCTCTTTGTCGTTTCTTTGGTCGTCGATCCTCTTTCTCTTTTGCTTTTGTTGCTCTTTGGGTGCTTGTATCCTCTCAAGTGCCGACTTTCGAGGGGCTAACTCAGATTTCTTATTCCCTTCATCAGAAGATGACAACCTTTTAAACACAGAAGCTCGAGTGGTCGTTTGGGTGATGCGATTGAAAACTGAGACTCGGCTTGTTGAAGTATCGACACGATCAAATATAGAGACTTGAGGTGCCAACTCATCAACTTGTTCAGGCACTGCAGCTTGAGAATTAGGACGAATGCGATCAAGTGCAGAAACACGAGAGGCAGATTTAGATTCCTGAGTCTCGTCTTCTATTACTTCGACACTAATGTGTTGAGTGCTTGCCTTCGCAACTTTTCTTCTTCCTGAAATTTTGATTGGTTTGCCTAGTACAAAACCAAGACCTGCTTTAGCAAGGTCAGCAATGCATCCTTGCTCTCTCAACCTCCTTTGAGATTCATTAAGCTCATGCACCATTTTACCAGGGATGACTTGGCCACCTTCCTTGCTCGACGAACCGAAGTTATATCCAGCCTTTGCTAGCAGCTTGTAAGCGTTAGGGTCGAATACTTCCTTTGTCCTTTTGTCAGGAAGTGTCCCATGCTCTATCTTGCCTTGAATCAGTTTGACAAATCCCTTTAGCGGCTGCTTGGTAGGTGTTGCGTTGCTCAACTTCGTCAACGGTATGGTTGATGTTTCTTTTAGCAATTCTACGTCCTTCACATCTAGCTTTCGCGGACGTTCTTGCTCATTTGCCTCCACAAAAGGAGATTCCCCTTCTTTTCATCTAAACCTTGGCACGTAATGAAGGACCGGAACGGAGTAGCTGATTTTGTTCTTTGAAGCTGTCGCTTTTGTTTCTGACGAAACTTTTTGTGGTTCCTCATTGCAATTTATTGCCATGCTGGATTCCACCTCCTTATTACGCACTTCTGTAGTTTTCCTTGTAGAGGGTACTCCAACTGGGAGAACTTCTTTTACTATTTCATCATCCATGTAGAACTTGGAATCTGCAAAGTAAGATTCAGCTTCAGTGAACGGCTTAGTATCACCTGTTACCGTTATGGACTTCTCCATTGATGTGATACCAGGTACTGCTCCTGTATCGAGAGCACCTTATCGGATGGCTCCAGTTGAACTTCAGGAGTTAAAGGTTCAGATTGAAGGATTACTTGCACAAGGGTTCGTGCAGACTAGTGTTTCTCCTTGGGGCGCACTAGTGCTATTTGTGAAGAAGAAAGATAATTCACTCCGATTATGTGTGGATTATCGACAGCTGAACAAGGTGGCCATCAAGAACAGTTACCATTTACCTAGGATTGATGACTTGTTCGATCAGCTTAGGGAGGTTACTGTGTTCTCAAAGATTGATTTGAGATCTGGATATCACCAGTTAAGGGTGAAGGATGAGGATATTCCAAAAACGGCGTTAAGGACTAGGTATGGACATTATGAGTTCCTTGCCATGCCTTTTGGTCTAACTAATGCACCTACAGCATTCATGGACTTGATGAACCGCACATTCAGCCATTACTTGGATTAGTTTGTTGTGGTGTTCGTGGATGACATCTTGATTTATTCAAGGTCGTCTGACGAGCATGAAAAGCATTTAAGGATTGTGCTACAGACGTTGAGAGAGAAGAAATTGTTTGCCAAGTTTGAGAAGTGCGAGTTTTGGCAAAAGGAGGTCAAGTTCCTTGGTCATGTAGTTTCGAAAGATGGAGTTTCTGTGGATCCTCTGAAGGTTGAAGCAGTGATGGGCTAGAGTCGCCCCACTACAGTTACAGAGATCCGTGGTTTCCTTGGATTGGCAGGGTACTACATGCGATTCATTGTTTCTAGTATTGCTTCAGCTTTGACCAAGTTGACAAGGAAGGATACTCAGTTTGTGTGGACAGATGAATGTGAGAAAGCCTTTAGTGAGCTGAAGACTAGATTGACTACAGCTCCAGTGTTGACTGTCCCATCTAGTGGCGTTGGGTTAGTTATCTACATTGATGCATCTCATCAAGGTTTAGGTTATGTGTTGATACATTGAAGGTGCATGAGCAGAACTACCCCACTTATGATCTAGAGCTGGCTGCAGTGGTGTTTGCCTTGAGATTTGGAGGCATTATCTTTATGGTGAGAAGTTCGAACTCTTTTCTGATCATAAGAGTTTGAAGTATCTATTCTCCCAGAAGGAGTTGAACATGAGGCAGAGAAGATGGATGGAGCTCATCAAAGACTATGATTTTACCTTGGTGTATCATCCCGGAAAGGCCAATGTAGTGGCGGATGCTTTGAACAGGAAACCCCGAGGGATCATAGCATCACTTATCATTCAAGAGTGGCGTATGTTAGAGACTGTATCTGAGTTTGACCTTATGCCCACAGGAGAAGGACATGAAATATTTCTTGGTAGTATCACCTTACAGCCGACCTTGATTTCCAGGATCATTCAGAGTCGGACACATGATGAGTTCGCTCAAATGGTGATTTCTGAGATGATTCTTAACGCTAACGAGGAAGGTCCATCAGAGTGGATAGTTGGAACTGATGGTGGATTGAGATTTCGATTGAAATTGTATGTCCCGGGTGGTGATAACCTCAAGGAGGAGGTACTGTAGGAAGCACATTGATCTCGATATACGGTACACCCAGGGAGTACCAAGATGTATATGGACCTACGAAGACAGTTTTTGTAGATAGGGATGAAGAGGGATGTGGCTGAGTATGTATCCAGGTGCCTTACATGTCAGCGGGTGAAGGTAGAGCATCAGAGGCCTGCGGGGATGTTGAAACCTTTACCGATTCCAATATGGAAATGGGAAGAGATCTCCATGGACTTTGTGACTGGATTTCCTTGGTCCAGACAAAGTTATGATTCTATTTGGGTGATTGTTGATCGATTGACAAAGCAGCACACTTTCTTCCTGTGGTGAAGACTTACTCAGGTGATGCTTTGTGTAAGTTGTATCTTGATGAGATTGTGAGGCTTCATGGTGTGCCTGTATCGATTGTCTCTAATCGGGATACTCGTTTCACTTCGAAATTTTGGCGTAGATTCCATAAGGGTTTTGGCACATCTTTAGCTATGAGCACTGCCTTTCATCCACAGACTGATGGACAGACAGAGAGGGTGAACCAGGTGATGGAGGATATGCTTAGAGCATGTGTTTTGGACTTCAAGGGAAGCTGGACGGATCATCTACTATTGGTAGAGTTTGCCTATAACAACAGCTATCACTCCAGTATCAGCATGACCCCATATGAGGCACTTTATAGTAGGCCATGTAGGATTCCTATATGTTGGGCGGATGTTGGAGAGAAACAGCTCTTGGGTCCTGCGCTTGTTCGGGAGACTACAGAGAAAGGATCCGTACTACACATAGTAGACAGAAGAGTTATGCCAACTTGAGGAGAAGACCGTTGGACTTTGAGGTGGGTGATCATGTATTCTTGAAAGTCTCACTTATGAAAGGTGTGGTGAGATTTGGCAAGAAGGGAAAGTTGGCACCGAGATATGTTGGACCTTTTGAGATTTTGGAAAGGGTCGGAAAGTTGGCATATCAGCTTGCTTTACCTATTAGCATGGCCGGTGTACACAATGTTTTCCATGTATCCATGCTTAGGAGGTACATTCGAGATGAGTCCCATGTGATTGATCACGGTACGATCGAGGTGAGTCCGGATGTGACCATCGTTATTGAACCTGTTCGTATCTTGGACAGGTCCACGAAGAGGCTTCGTCGGAAGGAGGTTGAGTTGGTTAAGGTGTTGTGGAGTCATCATAATGAGGGTGATGCGTCATGGGAGTTAGAGTTTGACATAAGGGCGAAGCACCCACTACTGTTTGTCAATGAGTTTGCTTGAATTTCGGGACGAAATTCCTTTAAGGAGGGTATACTGTGAAGACCCAAAATTTCAGTTAAATATTTGATAATTCAATAATTGTCAAATTATATGAATTATGAGTTGTGGGTGTGATTCAAATGTCGTTGTTTGAGAAATTTGGTTTCGAATGATTTTAGTTTCGAAATTTAATGTTATTTAGGGTTTACTAAAATCGACTTTTTATACGTAAGAAATTTGAGGAAACTTCCTTCATGAAAGTCGTAGAGCTCGTCGATACGAGTTTGTGCATATGTGGAACGCAAGAATCGGAGTTCGTATGAGAAAGTTATCGCATTTGGAAAAGTTTCCATTTCGGGTATATATAGGCTACTATTTCTGGAAATATCTGAAAATAGCATAATTATCCAAAAAAGGAAACCATCGGGTTACTGTTCATCATCTCTCTCTCTCCCTCCGTCGGCCGAAAACAGGGCAAGAGGTTTTCGGATTCGTTCTCCCTCCTCCGCCCACCGTTTGACGCCAAACCACTTCCTACAGCTTCGTATCTTCCTTGCGCAGCTGCCAGAGGCGGCCTTGCGCCGTTTCTTGGCCTGTAGCAGTGACGGGAGCTCGGTATCGGTTAGAGGCCGTTTTGAGTTCAAACCAAGATTTCTCCTAGCTCCGGCCACCAAAACTCGAGTTCTTTAGCTTGTTGAACTCGTATCAAGGAGTAGAACACGCAGCAAGAAGACCCAGACCTGAAGTGAAGTTTTTGACGTTGAACGGAGCAGCTATCGGAAAATTTCAGTTTTCCGGCGAACCCAACTGATTTTAGGTATTTTCGATCACTTCCGCTTGTTTTCTCACTTCGTACTAGTTATGGAAGTTGCTCAAAATGATGAAACGAAGGGGAGAAGCCCGGCCCCGACACCATTAGCAGTGGTTGGCGGCGGCTCTGCCCCTAACTCCGGCGACCTTTTCCAGCCAGTTTCGGGGTCCCAAGGGCAGTTTCTGCCCATTTTTATGTTTTACATGTTCATACGATCATTTCGATATAAAGCATGTGAATTTTGGATATTGTATGAATTAGTTATGAAATTTACTATTTCGATAGATTTTGATCGTTCGATTTGTGATCTGTGAAGTTCGGATGGTTCGATGGATTTGTAGTTTTGATATGATGATCGTAGGACTGTCCCGATGACCTGGTGAGGTCACTGGTGAAGATCCGACTGTTGGATCTTCGTATAAGTGCATTTCTTGAATTGTGCATTAAGTTAAATATCGTTTTGATTAGGTGTTTGGCGGATTTGTTAGCGGACGATTGTGAATCATATTTTGGGCTGTAAGAAGACGCAGTGGGAGTTTAGAGGTGAGTAAATCTCACTTGGTTCATTTACGAACCGAATTTCCTTAATTGCCTAATTTATTTGTTATGTGTGAGAAAATGGTTTTAAGAAATGAGTTTTAAAGTATATATAAAATGAATTTCTTAGGTTTTTACTCTGTGTGAACTATAGTTGGTATTAGTGGTCATCCCTGAGTGGATGATTACGTATATATACATTTACGTGATTTTATACGGAATTGTGTGACATTGAAATATGTGGATTGTTGATGATTTCATTTGTATACTTGAATGAAAGAATTATTGCCATGATTTATTATGTTAAATGATATTGAGTGAAAGCATGATGATGGTGATTGTTTAGATTATGATTTAAAACACGTGATGGTTATGCAATTACAATTGATATTGTAATTGTCGTGGGATGTAAGGATTGTTATAATATTTGGGTCGGGAGGGCCTTTAAATGTTCGATGTCACCGTAGGGAGTGTGGTGACTATTTTGTAAGGGTGAACCTTGGCTGAGGTGACACATTACGATTTAGCTAGAGCTCTAATTTGTCTGCCATCGTGTGACATGAAAGCAGCGAGTTGGGTTACTCGTGATCGTGAACACAAATTGGTGGTTGAGAGGGGTCGAGTGTTGAGACGTTACTTGAAATAGTTGTGAAATTGAGAATGAATGTTGTTGTGTGTGTTTGGATTGTTTTACTTGAATTAAAAGAATTATGATTTAATAAATCAACTGTTCATTTCATATTTACTCACACGAGCTTTCAGAAAGCTTACCGGGTTTTGTGTTGTTGCAATCCCGGTACACTATTCAAACGGTGTAGCGGATAATCCTGCAGGTCAGAAAAATCAAGATGGAAAGCGAGCTAAGTAGGGCAGCAGGGTTGTGACCAGCACTTAGTCTTTTTTGGTTTGTTTTATAGACTCTCTTGAGCATAACATTTTATTTATGTTGGTATTGTAATAATTGACTTGAGATAGTTTGCTACGAGGTTTGTATTATGATTTGGGAGATGTTGGTTTATGAAAATTTCAGGACGTGATTTGTTTAGTTGTATTCATGTTTCGAATTTGAATTTATTATTCAAAATTCAGGGCGTGACACTCTGCTTTGTAAACGAAATTCAGATCTATCAGTGTTCTTCTTCTTGTGTTTAAACACTGTAATAATCAAGGAAACCATTGATTATGTACACAGACACAACAAAACCAATTAACCATAGTCATTCAAGTACCCAACAAAGGTCTCACGAAGAAAAGAAAAAAAGAAGAAACAGAGTCTCAACAACATAAAGACAAATACTATTTCAAAACTAAAAACAACAAATAATCAAATGAGAATTACAGTATATAAAAATTGAAACAATAATATCAAAAAGATAATTTTATAAAAGATCAAACTTGCTCTATTTCAGCTATGGGTATAACCTTCTTTTCTCAGATTTCTCCTAAAACCCGAGTTTCGGAGCTGTTCAAAAAGAAAAATAAAGATTATCATAGAGTACAGAATTCAACCAGGAAACAATTTAATTGAATTTTTTCGACTGAGAACGGAAAAATAAGAACATGGTTACTGAAAACAACTATGATATTCATCTTGATGTTGCTTAATTGAAATCTTACCAAGCTTTCACTGTTCTTGATTTCGATTGTTCAGGTTGACCTTGACAAACAGTGAATCTAGATGGTAATAACGGCTCCCCAAAGATGAAAGGAATCAACTACTTTCAAAGAATAAATGAAACAAATCAAAAGCCATGGTAAATGAATCAAATCAAACAAATTAGAAGCCATGGTAAAGTACCTAGGATGATCAATTTACTCGATTTCCGTTTCCCCCTTCTTCTTCTTCTTCTTCTTCTTCTCCTCCTCCTCCTCTTCTTTTCTTCCGTTTCAACAAAATCCCAACAGAAAAAGGTTTCATTAGCTCTAATGAAACAGAAACCCAACCTCTATCAAGCCTTTATCGAGGGCTAAAACTGATCATCTTACCGTATAATTTTATTGCTGGTGATCTTAGTGGCTAACGTTGATAGTCTGCAAGAAGAGTTGATGTCGGCATAGAGATGTGAGTGCAAATGGATACTTCCAGAAAGAGGAAGAGCTGAGGATCATACCCAACCTTCTCAGGCAAGTCTGTAATTTATCAAAAAATTAAGGGCAAAAGCGTCACTTCATTTCGGGCTTGAGTTATGTATAATACTACAAAATTCTGCCGCGCGATGCTACTATAAATTTTTTTTTTGCCCCCCTCAAATCTTGATGTACATAACATAATACATTTATAATTTTACATATTACAAAAAACTGGTATTTCAATCATAAAGAGAGAAGCTTCAGCTAACACTTGGTATTTTAACCAAGCTGGTATCAAGTTTCTACAATGGGGTTTTAGAACTGTTCTAATTCATTGGCAGACTCAAATGCATCTTCAACTGAAGTAAACTCATCGGCAGATCCATGGACTGTACATACAAATCCCAATTCACTTGATCATGCAGAAGATGCAAGAAATGTAAAATAAAAGAGAAGGAAATATACAAATAATCCAGAAATAGTTCACTACAGTTTGTTTATCTTCTTAAGTATGAACAAACCAAATCACAAAACCAACAAAAAATAAAAAGGATTAAGCTTTACATAACCATATCCTCACTAAAACTACAGACCTTATATGCAACAAACAGGTTTGGATCTCTTTACTATAGAATAAAAGATCCATGGATTCTTTGAATGTAACATGCTCATAGGCTTTCATTAACATAATAATGAGGTATAGTCGGTTGGAACTAATACCTATATATAGACATTGAGAATGAGTGGAAATTTTGAGTGATGTTCAGCTCAAGAACTAAGTTATGCAATTGCAACAATATTGCAGAGAACCATCAAACCCTGCATATACTGCAGAGAACCCCAAAAGCATTGTCAAAGTCATAGTCCCCAGATGATAGTTTGATGAAGAACCTATTATAAAGAGAGAGACAAAGAAAAGTTCCACTTAAAAAATAATTAAAATTATAACAAAGCCTCGGAGCAGGAACAAATGTTTGTCTAGTGATGAAATCAGATATTGAAGATGAACCAACCTTTGTGCTCTATCAATGGCATGACCAGTCTCATCCCTTATTTGGTGTCTGTGATCAATAAGTTGCTGATTTGTCATACCTGCAAAATTTGAACATAATATTCAGTTTGTTGACTATTATGCAGTGTCAAAACTCAGTCTCAATAGTACCCAACGATCAACAAATGATTGGACCAAATACCGAAAAGAACACTACCTATTGACAAAGAAGCATTAAACTCCACCACATACAGAAATTAATTTAAAATTTAAAAGTGTGAAAGAAAAAAAGCATAATTCGAAGCTGTTGGAATTGATTATTTGGATGTTAACCTAAAGAACAAACAGAATATGCAAAACACAGAAACCAACATTAGTGGAAAATTAACTGTGAAGACCCGAAATTTTATTTAAATAAATATATGTAATTCAATATTTGTTTAATAATATGAATTATGAATTTTGGGTTTGCTTCGTATATCGGTGTGTGAGGAGAGGGGTTTCGAACGAATTTTATTTTCGAAACGAACGTTATTTAGAGGGCCGTGAAAATTGACTTTTTATACGTTCGAAATTTAAAAAAACTTCCTTCATGAAAGTTGTAGTGCCCATGTGGAACGCATTATTCGGAGTTCGGAATAAGTTATAAATATTTAAAAATTAAAATTTTTCAATAAATATCAAGAAAATCTGATTTTCTTCATTAAGTCCCCCAGCCCTCCGCTCTCTCTCTCTCTCTCTCTCTCTCTCTCTCTCTCTCTCTCTCTCTCTCTCTCTCTCTCGCGTGAAACCCTCCCCCCTCGTTTGACCCGTCGACCCGACCCGACGCTAGTGATGCAGTCGCGCCTCCTCCGGCCAAGACCCGGCCCTCCCCGTGGTCGCCGCTCCACGCCCAGCCGCCGCCTGCTGTCGCCTTGTCGAGCCGCTGTCCCCAAGCCTAGATTGAAGCGACCTCAGACGGAAAAGCTGACCCGATCGGATCCCCACCCCCCCCGGCGTTGCACGGGCCGATCCTCCACCTCTTCGTGATCTCCTCGTCCTCCTGATCATCCTCATATCCTCCTTGCACGACGATTTTGACTGTGGAGTGAAAGATGAAGAGTTGAAGGTTTCGACGTCCCTGATTCGACATGGAAACTGATCGTGCGACCGAGATTAATCCAACTTCCAAGCTTGATCTAGGACGATCTAGACCAAATCTCGTTTAGCTCTAGGTATGAAAGTTGATCACCCTTTTATTTTGAAGAAGTTTGTAGTTGAAAACTTTTGCATCGGAATTGGTTGACTGGAGTTGACCGCCGTGTTGACCACCGTCTGACCGTCTCGTGTGGCGGTGCGTCGGACCATATTTTGAGTTCATATTATCTGGACGATGATCTATTCATCCATACGAGCGTTTTGATATATCACAAGATTATTTTAGAAAAAGTTGATAAATAGTGGATTTACGTTTTGACGTTACTATTTACGGTTTTTACGTTTTATCTTCGGCTTACTATCTACGGAGATCAGACCATCGGTTTTGCTTCAAATTTTAATATGTTGATCGTATGACTGTCCCGATGACTTTGTGAGGCCACGGGCCAGAATCCGACCGTTGGATCTTCGTATAATTATAAAATAGTGATTCAGGAGGCGATTCATGAAGATCCGTCCGTCGGATTTTCGTATAGTTTTGATAGGATGTTTCCCAGGGTGATCATCATTTAAATTCGATCCGACCGTTGGATCGTCTTTATTTTAGAATCCGACTGTTGGATCATCATTTAAGTTTATTTCAAGCTTCGTTTGCTAAGTAAAGACCGTACTTGATTAGGTACTTAACGGTTTGAGTTGACGAGCATTTGGATTATTTTGATTTGATTGATAGAAGACGCAACTAGTCTATAGGTGAGTAAATCGCACATGGTTCATTTAAGAACCGAATTTAGTAAATTATATTGATTTGATAATAATAGGCATTACTGTGTAAATGTCTATATATATATATATATATTATTTATGTGATGATATATATATTTATTGTTGGATTGTGTTGAGAAAACAATATGCATGATTGTGTTGCTATTATTGTTTAAACGTTTACTTTTCGTGATTTATATGTTGAGAAAGGACTTGAGTTTTATTGTTTGAGAAACAATAAATTGTTTTGATCTGTGGAGATCAATAGGTCATGAGTGTGACCATGACATACTATCAGTGAACCACGTTCTTGTACCGGGCTGGTGGTTACTAATAGCATTATAATCGTGAACCACGCTCTCGCGTCGGGCTGGTAGTTGCGATCAGTTAGAGCTCTAGTCTGTCTGCCAAATGTGAGTAGTCTTATGAGGGTAACGTTGAGGTTGCTTGTGACTTATAAGTATGAGTTTTAGAAGAGAGTCTTGAGAGTATTCATTCCTTTATTTTGGGATATTTTAGAGTTACCTTGTGAGTTTATATTTATTAACTTAAATTGTGCAATCTTTAAATTTACTCATACGGACTTTCAAAAGCTTACCGGGTTTTGTGTTGTTGCAATCCCGGTACACTATTCAAACCGTGTAGCTGATAATCCTGCAGATCAAGAGAACCAGGGTGGTGATCGAGCTGCTTAGTGTAGCAGTATTTGATTTATCGCATTTGCTTTTATGAGGTTTATTATGCTCATTGAGCTTTACAATTTAAGTTTATGAGAGTGTGATGTAACAAGTAATTTGAAGATTTGGTTTTCGTTTTATTGAGTGGGTGAGGTGTGGTTGTTTATGAAAAAAAAATTAGGACGTTTATTTGATTAAATTGTTTAATTCATGTTTCGGATTTGAATTTATTTATTCAAAATTCGGGGCTTGACATTAACAACAGCAAATGGTTTAATAGAAGTTATGGTATATAAAAATCGAGTGAACAGCAGGAGAAGCAAACTTTCATTAGAAATAACATTTGTTCTATTTGTTTTCAGTCTAACCTTGTTTTACCAGATTAGTAACAGAGCCTGAACTTCGGAGCTGTTGAAAAACAAAAACATGCATGTATTATGATTGAGAACACAATTACAGATATGGATTATACAAATCGAAAAATTGAGTAATTGAGGTACAGAGACAAAACTGAATAATATGAAAGTGAAAATTTACCAAACTTTTGCTGAGACTGATTGTGATGGATAAGCTTGAAATTGCCTTTTGCATGCAACCTACAGAATCAAAACAAAACAAAACTGGAGCACGAACAATACCTCTACAAAATGCAAACCCAGGTCAATTGAAAACTACTTGGATTGATTCTTGAACAGGAAAAACCAAAACGGTGATGCATGTTGATGGAAAAGCTTAGAGATGGACCAAAAAAATAAATCAAACAAATTCGAACCCATCGTAGAATACCTGGGATGATCAGTTCATTCAATTTCTGTTCGAATCGAGCATCAACTTCATCCCATTTCCCTCTGTTTCTTCTTCTTCCTCCTCCTCTTCTTCTTTTCTTTTCTTTTCTTATGTTTCAACAAAATCGGAAAGTAAAAACCGGTTTTATCATGTGTAATCAAACAGAAACCCAACACAAATAGAGAATTGGACCGAAAACCACCTTGGTAGTCTGCAAGAGCCGATGTCGGTGCGGAGATATTAGTGGAGACACACTTCCGAAGAAGAACTGAGAATATACCCAAACTTCTCAGGTAAAACTATCATTCATCAAAATACCATGGGTAAAACCGTCACTCCACTTTGTGTACAGTTATGAACAGGAAATCGGGCAACTGAGCTTTAGTATATTGTAAATTAGTTTCGCTTTTTAATATAATGTAAGTAATATTTAGTTGAATTATGCGACTGTGGAATTTTTTCAGAAGCATCCACGCTAATTATTATGAATTTATGAGGTTTGATAATTATGTAAATTCATTTTAAATAAAAGAAAATTTGAGGTGTGATCTGGACAATTAATTCCAATCGCCGTCTAGTTTTAGCCGTCGATTCCATCCATTTCCGAAAAAAAAAAAATGGACTTGATCGGATTAAACATCCCAGAACAACCCAGGAAGCTCGACCCGGTCTATAATAAGCCGTCCGGCTGCTACGCGGCGGCGCACCGGTCTTACTCGCCTTGTCTCCTTGTCGAAGTATCGCCTCTTGCCTCATTTGGTCCAGTGAATGGGTATAGAGAGAGAATCGAAGCCAACATATTTTGCGTTATTTGGCGGTTTTTTATGCAATTCCCGGCGGCTTCGGTGACGGTTTGCAATGCATGAGGTATCGAACTCGATATCCCTCTTCACGCTCTACAGGTTGGTATACGTGGTTTTTGATGTGGATTAAGTTTGAAAGAGTTACCATTTGATTTAGGCCAGCGCCGAGACCAGTGCACACGGCGGCGGTTTGCCTTTTCTGGGTTCATTTCAGACCAAAATTGACCATTTGAAAAACTTCGACACCCAACTCAGGACTCCTTACAAGACTCAACACCTCTACCACCAATGTTTCATTCAGATTATCCCTAAACCTCCTAAGAAACTTGTGGGTTTCATCCCCAAATAAATCAGTACTATTCCTAATGGCATAATCAAAACGGCGTCCTTAGAAATCCAGCTCAAGTTTGGCGTTGAAGACCCATAATCCGAAACCGAGTCGCGCAAAAGGCGAATTCTTCTGCGGAAAGAGACTTGGTCTCCAGTGTAGGGAAAGTCCGGGGATCGACGAGGCCGTCGAGATTGGAGAAGAGACATTGGCGCCAGAGACTCAGATTTTGGGATGGGTTGTCCTTCTCGGTAACGACGCCTGTGGGATTTTTCGTGAAAGCCCCTCTTTTGACTTTAACGGCTTGGTTTTGATCTGATAACGGCACTGAAGTGGGCAGTTATGTCCTTCTCGGGATGAAATCAGTCTGATTACCCTATTTCCATTTTGTCCCATGCATTTATTGATTCACAAAGAACAAAAACTGGAGCAACAAATTAAATATTTTCTTAATTTTTGTAGACTAATGAATGCATGGAAACACAATAGAGATAATGTATTAGGGACAGATAATTTCATCTTGTTCTTCTCATTCCAGTTGTGTGGACAGAAAGTCGCTAGCAAGCTAGATTTCATAACAGTGGACTCAAAATTTTATTTTATTTTATTGTGGTGTAGTATAAGAAAAAAAAACTAACAATAAAATTAGAGAAATTTGTTATTTAGTACAACTTCTAAACATTCAATATCATAACAATTCGAATAAGTATGTAGCCCAAAGAAGAAAAGAAAAACAAATTACAATACATCACTTCATCTCCGCTCGAGCTTTGCTTCATCAATTCGTTGTCTTCACGTGTTTTTTCCCGGCTTTACTTCTTCACGTTTTGGACTCTTAGGCTTTTGTGGCTGCTCACTTTTTAAATTTTATTTTGGAATTTGGGACACGGCCATATTGCTTGATCACGTTAGTCATCTGGTCGTGTCGGTCATATATGTCTCTGGTCGTGTCGGTCATATATGTCTTTATGTCTCTCCCGCATTAAGTTGAGTGGGGGTAACATCTTGTCTTTCTAACCAGCCTCCACAATAAGTGCATCCTCCACAAAAAGTGGGCGCCAGCCCCCTCTTGCTCCTACTCGGTTCGCCAGTGCCCGATAAGGGCTCAGCTGGCATTACAGACGCTTCCATAAGCCATTCTTGAAAAAAACAAAAGACGCTTCGTTATGGTTCCAATCTTCCCCAGTTGAGTCTCCTCACAAAATCTTCTGTGAAGTCTGTTTAGTACTGTAAACCCAATTTTCCTCCGTCGCGTTTGTGGATCATCTTCTTCCGTCTTCGATTTTACCTTCTTCCGCAGTTCCAATCCCACTCTTGGAGGCTTTGTTTTCTGGGTTTTCCTTTCTATGGGGCTATAAGGTATCTTCTAACTTCCCAGATTTTCTTTTATCTTGTTTTTGTTTTCTCTGTTCCTTTTTCGGTTCTAGATTATCATCCAATTGGCTTGTTTAATTTCTTGACTTGCTAGTTTGACATTGTTGGTTATTGTATTTTTGGCAGTTTTATGTCTATTATGGTCTTGATTTGCTCAAAGAGTTTGAACGGTAGTCGACAATAAGCAATTTCTGAATCTCAATATTTGGCTTATGTTAGTTACCAAGTTCTTTTGGACTTTGATGAATTAGATTTTAGAGAATCTGGCATCTAAATGTCAGGCTTCCATGAAGATGGATTTTCTTTCTTAAGTTATTGGTAGAAGCACCCATGAATGTTTATGGAAGACATAACTACTGCTCAGTGTTGTAAACATTGGCGTCTAGGAAAATGTGGAAACAATTCTAAAGCGTGTATTTCCCCAAAAATATTATAGCTGATAGAAAAAGAGATTTAGAAGTATATTGGCCATGTTTGGCATCCAGAATAGGAATGGATTCGGATAATAATTGGATTGGATTAGGATAAGATTAGATTTGTTTTAATGTTTTCATGTGTTTGCCATTAGAGGATTAGAGCTGGAATGGATAAGTATAAGAACCAGATTCGTTGTCAACTCCTCCTCTACCACCACCAATTCTCAGATGCAAACTCACCTCCTCTTCTCTACCCCAACCTGACCCTGGCCCATATCTGAGTCCAGGGCCTCCCCAGCCAACCGCTTCTCTATCTCACTCTCCTCCAAGCCACCGCCAAAGCTTCACTCTTCAAGCTCAACAACCCGGCGGAGCTTTCTCTTCGAGGTCAAAGCCACGACGTCGTGGCTCTCCGGTCTTCGTTCGTTTTGGATAGCTCTGTTGAGTGTAGGCAAATTGAAGTCGAATTCAGCGCAGCAAGTGGGCCTGCACAGTGGAAGAGAGAGACTGAGGAGGGATGTCGAGCTCCTGCTGCCGCTGTCAGAGACAGAGAGATTGAGCGTGGGATGTTTGGGTTCGATCATATCGCACTGAGGAAACAAGGCTGGTGTTCATATTTTGATTGAAGAAGGATGGTGGTAATTTGGTCAAGATCCAAGGATGCCCATTGTTATAATCTTGTATGATTGTGCATATCCGACCTTTCCAACAGGAGAGTTATATCCTACCTTGACAAGATTTAATTTCCAATCCTAGAGTAAACTGAACACCAAACACTAGCTTAGATTTTTTTTAGTCCTATCCAATTATTAATCCAGGCAGACAAAGCGGCCATTGTGTGGTAATCCTTTCATTATGTCCTATGTCATAAGCCATATTTTCGCCATTTGAGTTTCAATACAGCTAACATTTGCGTATTTCCTTTTACCTTCAACAGACATTGAATGCCTAAAACTAGGTCAGAAGTTTGCACAGATCCTTTGTGATGAATGTTGTCCATGTCTCAAACTAAAGTTTCCATGGATTGGTTTCGGTCTCATGAGGCTTTACAAACCACAAATCTACGCTGTGTACTCTGAATACAATTTTGGATTGTAAGGTATTGAATGTGATGCAGGACAGAAACTGAAAGTTGCTACAGAGATATGAATGTTATACAATTCAGTTTCTGCTTTGCTGCCAGATTTCTGCATTGCTGCCAAATTAGGATAGGAACACTAGAGAGAGAAGTTGTCAGCACAAACAACCAGAATATAGAGATATTGAGACTAGGATTGGAAGTAGGAACGAAGTATTTGAGATCTAGGGCTAAGTATCCCAAAGAAGCTTATTTTTATTTCTGAAAACTGCTCCTTACAAAGACTCAACAAAGCTCTATATATAGTAGTTTCCAGCAACCCTAATAAATGCAGAAATAAATGAAAACAGTTGCAGCAATTAATGAAAACAGCAAAAGTAAAAAAAACCTAAAGCAACAAAAGTCAAAAGACCCAAAGCTAGACCCAACATGACATTTATTGAAAACCAGAAAAGTCATAAAACCTAGAACTAGGCCCAGCAGATCATTTAATGATAATAACCTCCTAATTTAATTTTATGAATGTTTTAGATGCTCCTGCATTAGAATGTAACTCAGATCAGTCAGGTATATATTAGAGTTCCAAAAAATAATCTGAATAAGGTAAAGTCAATGAGTAATAAGTTTCTGCTTATTTACCTAAGCAGACTTGTCAAATGAAGACTTGTGACAATTTTTTGATCTTATTATTGACAATAGAAGACCACACGCGCTCTCTCTTTTGTTATGCACATTTCCATTGTGTAAAACACTGATGTGATAAAGGAAGAGGGGGTGTGGTTTGTGAAAAAAGTGTGTTAATTTCACTCCTCTTAAAAAAATATTGTTGTTACCTTTATCATTGAAGTTCTTATAGAAGGGATTTATGCTGCTAAGTTATTTGTTCAAATTTTTGCTGAAGAATGGGGATTGTATTGTGTAAACCCCCCCCCCCCCCCCCTTAGGATCGTTGTGTTTTACTACCTAAGCAAAGTTAGAAAATAGGTGAACTGAAAACAGGAACAACACAACAGATTTTAGAGTGGTTTAGCCAAAACTTTAGCCTACGTCCACTTCGTGATCTCTCTTGAGAGATTCGCTAGCACCATGAAAAATTTAGGTGTTTATAAGTACTTATTGCAGATCCCTCAAACCCCTCAGATTAGTCCTTATCTATCTGTCTATCACATTGACTCTCAGTTTTCTGCACCCTTTGTCTTAATTTCAGAAAACTCATTACAGCTCCTATTTATAGGACATAGAGGCTGCTAATACAACATGGGATTATGATTCCTAATCCTAATAGACTAAGCCTTTCTAAGCATATAATACAAATCCTAGCAGAATCTGAAAGATTAACTTTCCTAAACTTATAGAAAAGCTGCGTGCAAACCCTTTTCCTTTCTAGACTTGGATTTGACTTCTGAATCCTACTTTTTCCAGATTGTATCAATAAGCCAAAAACACAACAATCTCCACCTTGGTGAGTTGATACCAAAACGATTGCTCCAACCTTCAGGATGTCTTGAACATCTTAAAGTAATCCTGAACAAACCTTCAAGAACCTTCACCTTGGCAAGACTCTTGCCTCAACGCACCTCAAGTGAGGAGGTGCTCCACCACAACTCAACATGTTGTGACACTGAGCAAATTCAAGCAATACTTGAACTTCTCTACAGCAACGGGTTTGGTAAGACAATTTGCAGCATTGTCATTTGTGTGAACCTTCTCCACAATAATATTTTCAGATTTTACCCAATCTCTAATCCTGTAATAGCGAACATCAATGTGTCTCGTCCTTGCATGAAACACTTGATTCGTTGCCAAATGAATGGCACTTTGACTGTCACACTTTACTACCACACCTTCTTGGTGAATTCCAAATTCACTTGCCAGCCCATTCAACCAAATAGCTTCCTTTGAAGCTTATGTTAATGCCATATATTCTGCCTTAGTAGTAGATAGAGTTGTGACTGCTTGAAGAGTTGCTTTCCAGCTCACAGGTCCTCATCCACAAGTAAAAACATAACTTGTTGTGGACCTCCTTCTATCTAAATCTCCTGCATAATCTGCGTCCACAAAACCAGCCACACTTGCTACTTCTTGTTTTCTCTCAAACATGATTCCAAGTTGCCTAGTCCCTTTTAAATACCTCAAAATCCACTTCACTGCTTCCCAGTGGGGCTTACCCGGATTTGACATGTACTAAGAGACAACGCTCAATGCTTGAGCTAAATCTGGTCTTATGCAAATCATCGCATACATGACATCCTTTTGCACTTGCATATGAGACATCATCGCATCAATCTCTTTTTGACTTGATGGCCTTTGCTTTGCACTTAATTGATAATGTGCAGCTAATGGAAGAGAAACAACCTTAGCTCCATCCATGTTGAAACGTTCAAGAACCCTCAGATTCTTACTTTTCTTGTGACAGCCAAATTTTATCAGCTTTTTTATCCTGCCTTATTTCAATTCTAATGATCTTTTGTGCAGCTCCTAGATCCTTAATGTCGAATTTAGCTCCCAATTTCTTCTTAAGCTCTTCAATTTTCGACATATTCTTGCATGCAATTAGCATGTCATCTACTTATACCACTGCCTTGGTGATTGCTTAAGTCCATATAGGGACTTCTTTAACCGACAAACCATATTCTCTTTTCCTGTTTCGACAAAACCCTCCTGCTGCGACATATAAATGTCTTTTTCGAGGTCCCCATGAAGAAACGCAGTTTTCACATCCATCTGCTCAATCTCCATATCATAATGAGCTGTTATAGACAACAATAATCGAATTGAAGTGTGTTTGACGATCGGAGAGAAAATCTCATCATAATCCACTCCCTCTTTCTGCGAATACCGTTTTGCCACCAAACATGCTTTGTACTTTATGGCACTAGCATCATTTGTTCCTTCTTTCTTCCTAAATACCCACTTGTAGCCAACAAGTTTTCTTTCTTTAGGTTTAGGGACCAACTCCCACACGGAATTCTTATGCAAAGATTCCATCTCTTCCTTCATAACACCAATCTAACCTGCCCGTTCTTCACTTCTATGGCATCCTGATAAGTAGTTGGATCTCCTTGACTTATACTCAGAGCATGACTCACATCTTCCCGGTTCGAACCCAAACCTTTGTATCTTTCTTGGATTCCTCTTAGGTTTGTCAAGTGCTATGAATCTTTTAAATGACTCAGGTGCTTGTGGGATAGGGGAATTTCGACCCCTTTGTGGGGATTGCTCCACCTGAGCCCTAACCGGTGACTGTTGTTGATGCTCTGGTTCCTCAATAGCTCCTTGATCATTCCCTACTTGCTCAATTTGCTCCATCTGAGCTTTGGAAACTTCATCTGATGGTTTAGCTAATGAAATCTTGATTGCTTCTTCTTCAACAACAACCATCTTCTCCTTCTTGCTATTAACCTCATTTAACGGCATAGTCTTCTCATAAAAGATTACATCCCTACTGATCACCCTTTTGTATAACCTTTCACCCCTTTCTCAAAGCAGATGAACAAGCACTCATGGGACTTTGGGTTCATTTTGGTTCTTTCATCACTGGGAATATGTGCATAAGCACTGCAACCACACTCTCAAGTTGGAATAATCAACTAGCTTTCCAGACCATACCTCCTCTGCACACTTGAAGTTAATAGTCCTAGAAGGTGATCGATTAATCAAATAACATGCATGATTAACTGCTTCTGCCCAAAAAGTTTCAGGCAACCCCGCATGAAGTCTCATGCTTCTTTCTCTCTCCATGAGAGTTCTGTTCATCCTTTTTGCAACACTGTTTTGTTGAGGAGTCTTCTTAACAGTAAAGTCTCTTGTGATGCCTGCATCCTTGCCACAGTTGTAAGAACTGATTATCTATATTTCACCTCTATTGTTGCTTCTCAAACACTTGATTTCTCTGCCTGTTGGTTTTCAACTTCAGCTTTCCACTCTTTCAAGTTAGTGAAAACTTGGTCTTTAGTTTTCATAAAGTATACCCAAACCTTCCTCAAAAAATCATCTATGAAAGAGACAAAATATCTGGCTCCACCCTTTGATTTTGTTGGTGTAGGCCCCCAAACATCTATGTGAATATAGTCCAATACTCCTTTGGATTTGTTCTCACTGCTGCCCACATTGAACGTCACCTTCATTTGCTTTCAGGGTGTGCAATACTTGCAAAATTCAAGATTGCAGCTCATTACACCTTCCAGCTGATCCTTTTTGTGTAATTCTTTCAACCCTCTCTGACTCATGTGCCCTAGCCGTTTGTACCAAAGCTCAATCTTGTCTTCCTCCGTACAAATTGTTGCTCCACCTACCACCGTAGGACCTGTAAGTTTATACATATTATCTGGTTGCATCACGCCTCTCATGTAGACCATTTGTCCCCTTCCTAACTTGAGCTCTCCTTTTTCATATTTATATCAAAATCCAGCCCTATCCAAAGTGCTCAATGAAATCGGATTTCTGCTCAATTTTGGGACATGTCTGACGTTTCCCAACGTTCGGACAATTCCATCATGCATTTTGATTTTCACTGTTCTGATTCCAATAATTCTAAAGGTGAATCACCTCCCATCAACACTTCCCCTGTGTTCATCTCTTCATGTGTCGAATCACTCTCTGTGTGCACACATATGAAATGTGCAGGCTGTATCCAAGGTCCAATATTTAAGCGCGCTGGAGCTGGTTGTTACTATGAGAAGTTCTCTATCGCTACTATAATTTCCAGCGATGACATTGACCGACTTGGAGCTTTCTCCTAACATCTGCGCCTTTTTCTCCTTCCATTGTTTGCAATTCCTTTTCCAGTGGTCGAGTGAACCACATTCGAAGCAACCATTCTTCTTTTCTTTGCATTTCCCCTTGGATTTAGACCTGCCTCTTTCTTCAAATCCATCACCTCTATTCCTGGACCTTCTTCTCTCCTTGCCTCTGACATGAAGTCCCCGTGCTTGAGAACTTTCTTCTTCTTTGTCCATTTTGACATATGATTCCAAGTTCTCACACACTTTAGAAAGTGTGATAGTATTTTTGAATATCATGGTGGTTTTGAAGTGCTTGAATGAAGGTGGAAGCGAATGTAGTAACATGACAACCATGTCTTCGTCATCCATCTTTGCTCCAACTTTCTCTAAGTTTGATATGCAATTTTAAAAATTGCATATGTGATCATTAAGATCATCCCCTTCCTCCATCTTGAGGCCAAAGAGTTGTTCCTTCAAGAGTAGCTTGCTGCTAATAGTTTTACCCCTATAGACGCTTTCAAGCTTCTTCCATGCATCATTTGCAGTCATATTCTCACCAATATGAAGCAAGACATTATCAGCATGATGTAGCTCAATGGAGCTCTTTGCTTTCTTATTCTTCTTCGTATAATACGCTTCAGTCATTGTTGCAGGCTTATCTCCAATTGCCTCATCAACCTCTTGTTGAACCAGAACGTTCTTCATCTTCCTCTGCCAAAGCGTGAAGTTGTCCTTGCCATTAAAGGGCTTAATGGACGGTTTCACATCTCCTGCTTCGACAATGATTTTGCCGTTCACCATCACAAAACACCTTGAGCCTAGGCTTTGATACCACTTATTGTGTAAGCTCCCCTTAGGATCGTTGTGTTTTGCTACCTAGGCAAAGTTAGAAAATAGGTGAACTGAAAACAGGAACAGCACAGCAGATTTTAGAGTGGTTCAGTCAAAACTTTAGCCTATGCCCTATGTCCACTTCGTGATCTCTCTTGGGAGATTCACTAGCACTATGAAAAATTTAGGTGTTTACAAGTACTTATTGCAGATCCCTGAAACCCCTCAGACTAGTGCTTATCTCTCTATCACCTTGACTCTCAAGTTTTCTGCATTCTCTATCTTGATTCCAGAAAACCCACTGCAGCTCTTATTTATAAGACATAAAGGCTGCTGATACAACCTGGTATTAGGATCCTAATCCTAATAGACTAAGCCTTTTTAAGCCTATAATACAAATCCTATCAGAATCTGAAAGATTAACTTTCCTAGAACTTATAGAAAAGCTGCGCGCAAACATCTTTCCTTTCTAGACTTGGATTCGACTCCTGAATCCTACCTTTTCCAAATTGTATCAATGAGCCAAAAACACAACAGATTGAATCCTTTTGTGGAAAAAGCAAACAAGCAAGCACTTCAGCTCCATAATCTAATTACAACATTTTTGTAATTGTATACTAGCATTTGCGCTGAAATTTACCAAACAAATTACACTGCGTCATATGGTTACATCAATTTTTCAGCAACATGGTTTACCAAATGCTCAGCTAATTTTCTTTTGTCTTCTTTTTATGTTTTAACAAATTCTTACAGTTGTGTTTTTTCGTGGCTGAATATTCTTAAAGCAAGACCAAACTATTCCAGTGGGTAACAGAGATCCTCAAGAGATGTCTGGGGCTAGCAGAGAGCCCTCTTCTCGGAAGATTTTTGAGCCACCTCCGTGGACAACCATTTCAGGGGCACCTGATGGATCATACGTTTTTGCCTCCCCACCAGTCATTAACACACTTCCCACTGGTAATCAACCCACATCAGTCACCAGAAGAGGTGGGAACACAACAGATCCGAGGCCAGCGGCGGAGAACAGCGCAGATAACATGGCTAACGGCAGGAACAGACCAAATGATAGGACTATGGACAGGAAAAGGAATGGGTAAGAACTATCTTCCCTGAATAAATGCCGCTGGATGATTTGACTAAATTAGGCATTTGGTAGTTGATCATCTGGAAGGCCGTATCATTAGCATTCGGTCTTCAGTCTTGAATACCGGTTCCCTTCATATAAATATTAATCAGCTTCTACTGATATTTTGCAGATTTTTCAGATTTTTCAGGTGCTGTTGCTTTTCCTTCAACGGTAAGTTTTGTTGTGATTTGTTCTCTTCTGTCTTGGGCAAATATAATTCCTAATGTTTGTGTGAGAAAATTCCAACGGTTGAGTACTGAACTAACTGAATCCCTAGTCCTTAAACAATCTACTATCCTAATACCTGAATCCATTGGCCGACATGAACCTTGCTACTTGCAATTCAAAGCTGCTTAAAAAAGGTCCTCTCAGTTGTGGTTCCTTTAACACATAACCTGCTTCACATATAGTCTTTAGGGAGAGGATATTTGATATCTCCGTTTTATCATCACCCCATCTTCCACTTTGATTTGTCAAGTTACAGTCCTAATGGAATGCTTGTCAAATTTTAGTGATCCATATGTCTGGGTGGTTTATGATCTTTAGGCATTAGAATAGACCTGATACAGGCAGGTGCGTGCCTATTGTACTAATAGGGGAGGAGAGAGCTACTGGACTAACATTTAATCAGCAAAGAGGTGGATTATTATTATTACAGAGTATATCTCCGTTTTTTTTTTTTTTTGAAACTATCTCCGTTTTAACTTTAAAGAAACAAAAAAGAGAGAATATTGAATCCTTGGTTGCCATACATATATATTGCGGTTAAATATTGTTTACTCCCTATACTTATAGGGTTTCATCGTTTTAATCCTTGACATTCGAATTTCATTCAAAAAGTCTCTGAACTCCCAATTTCCTCCCAATTGTTCCATGTCGTCAGGCATCCGTTAGAAACTCCGTTATCTTTCCCTAAAAAGTCTATTATACCCTTAATTACTTTAAAAAATATGTATATTTCTCTTCCTCTCTTTTTTTATATTTTTTTATCTCTTCTTCTTCCGGCTCTCTCGCCTTCTTCTTTTCATCTCTTCATCAAGATGATTCTAATCCACAAACCTTTAAGAGGTGAAATGAAAAAAGAAATAAAAGAGAGGACAAAGATAAATTTAAAAAGAAAAAAGTAATTGAGGGCATAATAGATATTTTCAGCAACTTTAACAGAAAATCTTGACGGCAGGGACTGATTGAGAGGAAATTGAGAGTTCAGGGATTTTTTAGGTGAAATTCGAAAATCATGGACTGAAATAATGAAACCCTAAAAATGTAGGGAGTAAACAGTATTTAATCTTATATATTGAATCCTTTTGTAATTGCAGTGCAACATTTGCATTTGCTCTGTCTCCTTATTAATGAGGGGTTTACATCTCGGACTCTACACAATCTCTTATCCATGCAGCTCGTCTATCAAAAATTGATTTAGGTGGATTGGGTGTTTGAATGTAGGAATAAGTGAGAAATAATGATTTTAGTTGGGTTATAATTCAAGGCTATTGTTGTAATTTAGGGATGTTGTCCGTTTGTTATTAATGAGAATGATTAGGGAGAGTTCTTAAAGATGTTTTGTTTGGTGGATTTTTTTCAGGTCCTCGACAACATGCAGATTAAGGCTATGTTTGGTATGACTGGGATTTTCAGAAAAGCTGGCTTCTGCTTATTTCTGAGAGTAAGTGGCTGAAAAGTAAAGCAGTTGAGTGTTTGGTAAACTTGCTTTTTATAAGAGTTGTCAGTGGCAAACGCAGTGACAAAGTGTTTAGTAAACTCAAAGTGACTTGTGCTTTTTGTTTGTAGAATGACCAAATTGGACATGAGACATTTTTTTGCCTTTGATTGTTTGGTAATACAATATTGTTCAAATGCTCTTATTATTATTTTTAATCTTTATTATGTTCTTATTACAATTTTTATAAATCATGGTGATCATATGATTACTATTGGACAATTTTAAAAATAACTTATACAAATATATTAGTAACATTAATAACAATTGGTTTCTGGTTCGCATCAAGTAACCACAAAAAATATCATAACATATTCAAATGTTTAACATTATTACGCACTCATCAAACTTTGAGTACTGCTATTGTCAAATTTGAAGGGCAGCAGCAGTGGTTGCTGTGGTCACAACTTGCAGCATCTTCTTTGCCAACCCAGCACCTAAACATATCACCCTTATACCTTCAAGGGTTTCCCGACCCTGTCTCCAACTATTAATGATCTGCAACAAATTCAACAATCACAAGAATCATCAAATATGCAGTAAAAAATGAATAACAGGGGATGAATCTATACTGCAGGTCCAAAAACACATGCGTGAATATTTGTACCAAAAATGGAAGGAAAGAAAAACAACAAAGGGTATATGTATGGTAGAGAGAGAGAGTGCTCATAAGACTGAATGCAAGGAGACATGTTGACATCATCAAGGCCCAAGAAAGACCCACTCTCTTCAGTTTGGAGATTCTTGACTTTCTGATTCTTCTTCTATTATTTGCACCCTCTACCACACATATTCAAAAACCAGAACAAAACTGATCTATATTCATCAAAATCACAAAAATTTGAAACTGAAATAGAATAAAAAAAGAACCTGAATCAAATTGCCAAGCAGCCTTGCTTGATTGAGACTTCAATTTCCAACCCGAAATCGTGATGAGAGGCTACGTGAGGCAGCATCAGAGGGAGAGAGATCAATATCCAGATTGATGCGGCATCTGTGATGAGGGAGAGAGATTGATATCGACATGGGATTCATGGCAATGAGTCATTGCTTCAATTAAAGGAGGATAGTTTCCGGTATTATAGAAATTTCATTAATCTATAGTAACCAGCGCCACAGTGATCTTCGGGTTTCTGGCTTCTGAAAGCTCGGTAGAGGCTGCTTCTGCTTTTCGACGGAAGCTGCAGCAGCTTCTTAAAAAGGCTGATCAGAAGTTCGATTACCAAACAGTTTTGGGTCTTCTGCTTATAAGCGAGGGAGTAGAAAAGCCCCCTGTGAAGACCCAGATTTTTCATACAATAAATTTATGTAATTCAATAATTGTTATATTAATTGAATTGTGATATTTGGGATTATTTGGATTGTCGTGGGTTGAGAAAATTGGTTCCGAATGATTTTATTTTCGAAAACGAACGTTATTTAGGGGGTCGTGAAAATCGACTTTTTATACGTTCAAAATTTGGGAAAACTTCCTTCATGAAAGTTGTAGAGCTCGTCGATATGAGTCCGTGCATATATGGAACGTATTATTCGGAGTTCGTATGAATAAGTTATGAATATTTGAAAATCGAAATTTTTCTATAAATAGTGGAAAAATCTGAGTTTGTTGTGAAGGACGAAAAAATCCTATTTTTGCACATCAGCCCCCGTCTCTCTCTCTCGGCCTGGTCATTGTGCCTGCCGACCCGCCGACTCGACCCGACTGGAAGTCGGACTTCCCGACCGCGCCGCCGCCGGACCCGGCCCCCATCCGCTTCGCCGCCTCACGCCTGGTCGATCCCCACCGTCGCCACACCCAGCCGCCGCTCCTAGGCCTGGATCGAAGCCCCTATCCGAAGCCCAAACCCGACCCGGCCGGAAAACCATTTTTCCGGCGGTGCACGGGCCGATCCTCCCCATTTTCGTGACGTGCTCTTCCTTCTGATCATCCCCATATATGGCTTGCATCACGATTTTGAGTGTAGAGTGGTAGATCAAGAGTTGAAGATTTCGACGTCCCTAATTCGATCTGGAGACTGATCAGAGGGCCGAGATTAATCCAACTTCAAAGCCCGATCTAGGACGATCCAGACCTCATCTCCGAAAAAGTCAGGTATTAAAGTTGTTCAAAATTTCATTTTGAAGAAGTTTGTAGTTGACGACTTTTGCATCGGAGGTGGTTGACCTGCGTTGACCGCCGCGTTGACCACCGTCTGACCGCCGCGTGTGGCGGCGCGTCGGACCGAATTTTGAGTTTTTATTATCTGGACGATGATCTATGCATCCATACGAGCGTTTTGAGATATAACTTGGTCATGTTAGAAAAATTTGAAAAATAGTCAATTTCTGTTTTGACGTTACTATTTACGGTTTTACAATTTACCTTCGGTTTGAGATTTACGAAGATCAGACCATCGGTTTTACTTCAAATTTTAATATGATGTTCATATGACTGTCCCAGTGACTTTGTGTGGTCACGGGCGAAGATCCGACTTTTTGATCTTCGTATAATTATAAAATAGTGATTCGGGAGGCGATTAACGAAGATCCGTCCATCGGATTTTCGTATAACTTTGATAGGATGTTTCCATGGGCAATCTGTGAGGATCTAACCGTTGGATTATGATTTAAATTCAATCCGACCGTCGGATTGTCTTTATTTTAGAACCCGACCGTTGGATTATCTTTATTTTAGAAATCCGACTGTTGGATCATCATTTAGGTTTATTTCATGCTTCGTTGCTAAGTAAAGACCGTACTTGATTAGGTACTTGACGGCTTGAGTTGACGAGCATTTGGATTATTGTGAGTTATAATTATATTGAAGACGCAGCGGGAGTTTCGAGGTGAGTAAAACTCACGTGGTTCATATTATGAACCGAGCATTTTAAATTATTTATTTTAGTAATTGTGTGAAAAATATTTGCGGATTAAATATTTGTTTTAAAATTTCATGGACTTGAATCACCACGGTCCATAGGTAAGTAAAATGAATTTTAACTATAAAAATGAATTTCATAATTTTCTTGTGTGAACTATAGATGGTATTAGTGGTCATTCCTGAGTGGATGATTACGTATATATATATTTACGTGGAAAATATATATTGATAAGTGGATTGTTTGATTGATGATATGATTGAGTTGATTATATTACAATTGTGTAATTCCATAATAATATGATGTATCTTGGTTGGGTTGATTTCAGTAAGTGATATTATATGTTGGGTTCATTTATGGGTTTAGGGTCAACGTAATGACCGGTGTGGGTAATCGGACGCTCTAATCCTAGTGTGGATGATGGGATACGATTGGTTGAGTATGTGGAATTATTGGACGTTCTAAATATGTATATAGGTATACATATTGATGAAATACAATAATTGATTAATATGTCGGATGCCATAACCTAGGCCAGGTGACGGGCTACGATTCAGTTAGAGCTCTAGTCTGTCAAGTACCGTATTTTTATAAATACGATGATGAGAGTTGTGGAGAAAGTTGTGAGTTGGGTTGTCTTGATAAATTTGAATTGGTGTTGATTGAGATTGTCATTATTTGCTTATGTGAAAATTATTGAGTGTTGCGGTGTGTGGGAATAAATGAGATTAAATTAAGTAACAGTTCCTTCTTTTACTCATACAAGCTTTCATAAGCTTACCGGGTTTTGTGTTGTTGCAATCCCGGTACACTATTCAATGGTGTAGCGGATATTCCTGCAGGTCAGGATAACCAGGGAGGTGACCGAGCTGCTTAGGTGTTACTGCAGTTTTGTTATTTATTTCGTTGTGAGGTGTGTGTGTATGCTCATTTAGAGCTGTACATTACATTTTGGATTTGAGTTGTAATAATTAACCGAGACTAAATTCGGTTTGATTTTATTTCGTGTGGTGAGTATGTTAAGGAAAGAAATTTTCAGGTTGATTATGTTGAGTTGTAGTATTTTCATGTTCCGGATTTGGAATTGTTATTCTAAAATTCGGGACGTGACACCCCCCCAAATGCAGCATAAAATGATAGGTGTGCTTCTAGCTTGGAAGCTCGTATCAATTATGAGGGACTGATAGGTGTACGTCGTGTTTCTTTTGGATGGCTAGACAGTTTTGTTGCCTTGCCAAAACAAAGAACACAATTTTGTTGTTATTTTGTAGAGCACTGAAGCTGTCAGCACTTCAGTGATGAACTTGATGATGTAGTTGCTTGTTCAGCTCGTAATCTGTTTCATTGATGACTCTAAACTGGCCTTTCTCGACAACATGCAGATTGAAATAATAGGTATGCTTCCGTCTAGGAAGCTCGTATCAATTATGAGGGGCTGAAAGGTATACATCATTTTTTTTTAGACGGCTAGACGGTTTTGTTGTTATTATGTTAAGGACATAAGCTGTTTGGACTTCAGTGATGAACTTCAATGACGTTGTTGCTTGTTGCGCTTGTAATTTGTTTTATTGATGACTCTAAACTAGCCTTTCTACAGGCCTCTTATGTGTGCCAAAGGCGGCGCTTGCCCGTGCAAGAATCGTTATTGCATATTTAGTTTTTCTGCATTACTTTTTGGGTGGTTCGTTGGACCTTCAAATTTGCTATTTGAACTTTCCATACTTAGTACACCTCTAATTTATGTTTTAGAATACTTGAAAATCTAAGTAGAACTCCTTATTTTTACCAAAACACTCTTGAATATGAGATATAACAATCTGATATTCTACTTTTTGTCTCTATCTTTAACCATAAGAAAAAGAAGCACATGATACTGTTTTCTTATGAGTAGGTCTCTCCTCTACCAAAATTAATTAGAGGGTTGGATCTCAATCTTGATGTTGCTAGAATCCCTTTGAAGTTGCTAAAAGAAGGATTTCAAGGTTTAGGGTTGGAAGATAGAGTAATAATTATGTTATAATATTCAATGAATTTAGTTTAAGGAAAATTCAAATCAAACCCCAACCTAAGTTCGAACCCTGAAGTTATCAAAGTGGCCAAACCCTGTGTTGAAACGCATACTTAGAGCATTTCACATGCACCGAAAGAGTTTTTTCTAGACGTAGGAAGCCTTTAGGTTCCCCTTGACAAAGTTAAAAATGAAGGAAAATGCTGGCATGAAGGTAATAACAGACCCCATAAAGGATTGCCCCTTCAATCTATTACACTGTAGTTTACATCAAGTAAATCAACTAGCCAAGGAAGACCAATCTCTTGGCAATACATCGATTGCACTAAGTTTAAAGCTTTTCTAGCCACACCATGGGCAACTCGATTCTTTTTCTTCCTAACATGCTTCCAAAACACAACCCGTAATTCCAACTTCAATTTCCTGACTTTATCCATTACAGCACCCACCACACTAAGATCACCATCATAATCCATTGCATTTATCGCATTCAAAGCATCTCCACCTACTACAAACCTTTTCAATTAATTTGAATTTAATTTTGTATTCTATGATAATTATTATTTTTACTTAATTGTTTTATGTTAATTATAAAAAGAAATGTGTAGTAATATAAGGAAATTTCTGAAAAAAAAAATTACTTGAATGTTATATTTGGGGAGGTAAGAAAAGTATTTTAATTTTTTTCCTTCTATTTTTATCACTTTGTCCTCATTTGTCTTTCATATAAGTTGACAAAGTCTATTAATAATTGAAAAAAAGTTGAAGGTTGTTCAAGTAAATCCAAAATATGTGTCTCACACAAACTCTAGGTTACTTGACCTAGTTGTAAAAAGGTTTTGAATTAGAGATACTCTCGGAGATATTCATAGATATCCGATTAATTGTACAATTATATTTCTTTGTACAACTCTGATTCTATGTCTTGTAATCCTTTATATAAAGAGACCCCTATTATCAATGAATGCACGACTCAATTCTCTCCCAATTTCAGTTTTCCTTAAACACATTACCAGCATGAGCTCTTACCCTAGTTTCTAGAAGCCAAAAACCAAAAAATCCTTTTTCCTGTTCGCTGCCATTCGCTGTGCACCTCTCCCACGCGCCCGTGTGCTTACTCTTGTTGCAAGCCTCTGCTGCTACTCACATGCCCTTGCAACACCGCATCCATCTAGCACTGGCTTCAACCATGTTACGACCCGTATTTGAATTTACTGATTTACTAATCATTTGAACGGTAAACGAGAGTTATTTTAATTTTCGGTCCCATTTTCACCATTTAGGGGCCCTGAAGGTTGACTTTTTGATCAGGTCAAAATTTGAAAAATTCTTCTCCATGAAAGTCGTAGAGGATGTTAAATCGAGCGTGTGCATATTAGGTTTGTAAAAATCGGAGTTCGTATGCAAAAGTTACTGTTCATGATAATTTTCTATAAATAGGATGAGTTACTCTACCAAATAAGATTTTTCTCTCCTCCTGGTTTTCTCTCCCGCTCCGACCTCTTCACCTTATTCCGGCCATAACTTCTTTATTCGGCTACGGATTTTGACGTATAAGGTATCGTTGGAAAGCTCTTCCTCCTCTTCATTTCTATGGCCGTTTCATAACTTATTTTGGATTGTGGAAGATGCAAAAAGGAGAAGAAGTTACTGCAGTGCTATTTCCTTTGGGATTTTTCGGTCACCAATAGGCGTGTCACAGGTCTTTTTAGAACCGTCTTCACCTCCTTTACAAGCCTAGTGAGTCATGGAAATTTCACCGAAAAAGAGAGAATCAAGGCCGAGAAAGTTACTGTAGCAGTATAGGTTTTCCGGCTATTTTTCAAATTCCGGCCAACTTTGGCCAAATCGTAAAGTAATGCTAATTGTATTTTGTTCGTCTTGCCATGGTCTACCAACCTATCAAGTTTTATAATCAAATTTGAGCTGTGGAAGGAGAATCAGAGAATTGAGCAAAATTGGGAGTTTTTTCAGGTTTCCGGTAAAATCAGCTCTATACACTCAAAATTGATCAATGCTGTAGTTATAAAAGATGCTTAGAATGTTGAGATGGTACTGTGGATGAAATTTTGTGACCATCAGAGGAGTCGGCCGTCGTGCGAATAGTGCCGCCTCATGAACAGTGCGGCTTGTGAATAGTGAATTAAATTCTTTTTTTTTGGCTAGTTAAATCATATAATTGATGTAGAGTTTGTAAATGTGATTTTGGTGAAGATTGGAGAAGTTTTGGATCGATTGTGAATTTTTGAAAATTTAAAATTTTGATTATCGATTTACGAGAATTCAACCGTCGGATTTCTCTCGAATTTGTCTAGAAATTGTAAATTGACAAAATGATATTATTGGTGAAATTTGCAAGGAATCTAATGAGAATCGAAGGCTTTGGATGTAGAGGAGAGGATTAGAAATTCAATTCCTATTTATCGTAATTCAAATTTCCATCATATATTTATTCATTTACGGACTATCATTGTACAAGACGACGTATCAGGCTACTAGTTGGCAAAGAAGTCTTATGCGTGGTCGCCTAAATAGTATTGTGAGTGAACTTTTATTTTTAAATAATGATGCATACATTTATTTATTGATTTAATGCTTTACTAATTATCATATTCCATTATGAGTATATAATTTCATTTTGAAATTTAATTTGGATTTATCTTATGATTTTAATTTTCATTATTTTTTTGAAATACTGAGTGATTTATTCATCATTTTATTCATCGAGCATAATATTCTGCTTTGAATTATAATTTTGGCATTATTTTTCCATATGTATTTTGGATATGAATCTATTATGTTTTGATTTGAATTTTTGATTTATGACTATTTTTGATGGCATCATATATGTTTATTTATCATCTCCCGCTTAATTGTTGATGCATTTGATGAGATTCTTCGAACATGGTTTGGAATCGTAGTCATGATTTGCTTCTCAAAGATAGGGGACTTTATGAATGGATTTACTGGTTTTCATATGTTTTTGTAGCCCATGCTTAGGGTGATTGTCATGCTAGCATGAGTCCGCCTGTGTGGCGAGGTGATTGGATCACCGAAACCCGTCTACCCTTGCGAGCTACAATGGCTTCCTAATGAGGGCAGCCTAGCTAGGGGTGCCTGGGAATCAGCTGCTTATGGCAGGGTCCCTGAAATCCAGTACCCTATCACTGCATATAGTGGTGTAGAGGTATATAACGGGAGTATAGAAGTATTGGCCTGAGAGGCCGTCACCCGAGCCTGGGAGGCTCACTTGTATGGCTACTGATATTTCCCCTACTCTTTTTTCTTTATTTCGGGCTAGCGGGGTCTAGTTCGATTATACGATACTCAACGGGATTGATTTACAATTTCCAGTTTCCTGATTTTAAGAAATAAAATTTTACAAATGTTGCATGCATAATTTTATATATCGAAAAATATGGGAAAATATAAATTTTATTTTTATTTTCATGCTTTTGTTATAATTATTTATTTTTGTCCACTCACGCTAGCGTTTTTAAATGATTTCCCCTGAGCCCTTCATTTTCAAATGCCCAGTTTGCAGGCGAGAGTAGTCGAGGTTGGACGTACATAGAGTTGACGCATAGTGGTCGTTGCTTCTGCATTGTAGGGTTTATCATTTCTTTATTCTCTTTATATTTAATTAGAATTACTCTAATGACCTATGAAAATTGTTTAATGTGGAAAAATGGAGTTGTTGGTATTTGGGGAGCAGGATGGCTCCAGGAGTATAAAGACGGCTACATAGAAGTGTGATTTAAATTCTTTATAGGTTAGGGTTATCCATTTTTGGGAAAAGTTTTGTTGAACTTTCTTGAAAAGTGGACATCGCATGGCCACCTTAGATTCAGGGTGAACTTTGGGGTGGGGTCCTGTCAGACCAGAATTGCAAACCAGTTGTAATTCTAGCTTAGGATCAAAAGCACATCTCTGCAGGCCAACGTCACAAGCCAGCAAGCAGCACACTGAGCTTGCCCAGCGCGCCACCTGCCAGCCGCAGCCATTCGCGACTTTCGTCTATCAGTTTCAGCATCTAGGATTGATAGCAGTCTTCAATCCTATAACAAGGATTAAAACCACGCTACAATCCTACAAATCAGTTCACTTAGAATTAAAGCTCGTCCGCAATCCTACAAGTCTGTTCGCCTAGGACTGAAGCTCGTCCATAATCCTACAAGGAGGATCGAATACTCTCTGCAATCCTAAGAGATATGTTTTACTAAAGGTTCCCGTTTTTGAAGTTTTTATTATTTTTCTCTTCTTTTTCTCAGGGACTTGCAAACTCTCTTCTTCTATCCCCTTTCTTTATCATAAGGGAGACCTAATTAAGACGAACTGTGGGGGTCCGTGCTCATGCCAAGCTTAGAGCTTATTGAGATCTCCAAACTTAGAGTTTGTAGAGAATTTATGATCGACCACTTATGTCATTGTTTCGATCTAATCCAATACCTCTTGAAATTGAATTTTTTAGAAGCGACTATGCTAAGAAATTCCTAATTTCTTGGAAGCGTATAACGACTACGCTTAGAACTTTTACTGTTTTAGTGGTAGCTTTTTCCACTCCGAAACCAACCCTTTTTCTCATTCTCTTTCAGGATGAGTAACCTAAAGAAATTGAACTTTGCTCCATTGAGAACAACTGGCTCTGGATATCATAGGTGGGTTCGTGATGTCTGCCAACATCTCAAGGCCGATGGAATCTTGGATACAATTCTCGAGCCTAGCCAAGACGTGTAACTATTGAGCAAGCTCAAGCTTTGGAAGCAAATAGAGCAGCCTTAGAGGCAAATAAGGCGAAAGCCATCATCCTAATGACTCATCATATAGATGATTTGCTCAAATACGAATGTATGAATGAAGAAGACCCCAGAAGGATGTGGGTCTCACTCAAAGAAAGATTTGGCAACGTCCATGACTCACTGCTTCCTGACCTAGAAGTGAGATGGCATAGCCTCTGCTTCTATGATTTCAAGCCAGTTCTCAACTACAACTCGGAAGTACTTCATATTAAATCCTTAATGGAATTTTGTGGTAAAGAGATTACAGATGCGGTGTTGATTGAGAAGACTCTCTCTACCTTTACCGTCTCTGCATCGATGGTTTACTAAGAACTATCGAATTGATGTTATTATAGGACAGATCACAAGGTTTCATGAGTTCATTTGAGCTATGAATGTCGCTTAAAAGCATGACAATATCCTTGTGAAGAACTATAATTCAAAATCCATGGAAACAGAGCATATTCCGGAATCCAATTATAGTCGCTCCCCTAAGAGAGGGCGCCAAGAGTGAAACCCTAATCTTAGGGATACTTCTGGACGCTCTGGTCCATAGAATCGCTTTAGTTGGGAAGGTAACCGCCAAAATAGGCGAACACAGAACAGAAGAGGTCAACGTGAAAAGAAAGAGAGAGGTAACGCCTCTGGCCAGGTTGGTGGCGCCACCAATATTAAGAGCCATCTAAATAAAGCTTTCAAAGCACTTCAATCAATGGAGTCTGAGCAAAGAGATGTATGTTCTCAATATGGAGTATCCGTTGGGCGCACATTTGTAGAGTTTGTGAAAAAATTGTCACCGCCAATAAAGCATATTGTGAAACAATAGAAGCTTATTATGTGGAACAAGAAGATCAAGAAGATGATCTAGAGTGAAGGGTTGAAGACTACAAATCTGACTGGGATCAATAAATCGTCAATTCTGTTTAAGTATTTATCTTTCTAAGAGATGTAATAGGCAATTGTCATATACTTTGTAGTAAATGCTATTGGTTTAGTTTTTCTTCACATATGCTCATCCAACATAAGTGTGATGTTTAGGAAGGTTTTGAGATAAGTGGTACTTAAGCAAGCTTTGCTTCACTGACATCTCTCTACTCACCTGGTTATATTTATTTTGGAGTTACTGAAAGAAGTCAAACGATAACTTTGTTTTGCATTAGCTAGCATTTGGATTAGATTCTCCTGATGGTTAAGAGACAATGATGTACTCCGTTGGCTTATGAATAAAATTTCGATTCTTTTTATTATAACGTTGGTGCTACATTCAACTTCACAAGGAATCACATTTTTGTGATGAGGCGGTGTTGCACGGGTGACGTTCTTATCTTCTTTTGCTTTCAAAGTCTTGTGCAGTGGTCTACTAGTAGGTGCTTCTTTCATTGCCTTCACTGGTGTAGAATAGTACACTTTAGACCACCAATCGACATAGTCTCGGGTAACTATGTACTCCGTGATATCACTCTGGATTGGCAACGTTACCACGCACATGGTGTTCATTCTGGTGCAAGAATCCCAATGCTTATAAATCAAAGCCAATACGCTGGTGCGAATGTCATTCTTAAGGCTGCCAGGAATGTCTTGGACATAACCAAACTGTCGACTGAACCGATGTGTACTGTATGGCTGAATAACTCGTCGGTTATCCTGTCTGAGAGAAAGATACCCAGATCGAAGGCTGATGAGATATATGAGGTCTAAATAGGAGATGTTATCGCGGTTGATAATCACCTTGCTCTCTGAAAATACCCTGGTGAATGCACCCATCCTCACATTGTCACATGCGTTGAACAAAGAAAGAGCTTGTGAGTCTCCAAAATTCTTAGCTGAAAAAGAACCGGAGAAGCGGACCATACGGGGCCTTAGGTCGTTAGGAAGTGGAGATTGAAAGTGGGTGTAGAAGTACTCTGCTAGCCATGCATAAATATAATGAAAAGGAAGAGCAGCCGAGCAATTACCTGGATCGCTGGAAATAGAAATCTCGTTCAAACCTTGATAGATGTTGGCTAGTACTGGTACCGCTAGGCAAAACTGTACACCCTGTGACATTTTGCTGGCAACTTTGAATACTCCCGGACGAATCAAACCAGTGTCGTCTCTGGGTAAAACAAACAGGCACAACCAACAAGCAAGAAAGGCAGCCAAATAGGTGGGCTCTATATCTTCACCCTCCATGCCTAAGTCATCAAATGCTGCGCAGTCCGCAGAAGTTTGTTGTCGGATCTCGTGGATCTTGCCAGATGGATTAAACGCATCCAGGGGTGGATCTCTTTTGTTCGGAGGCCTCTTATAGAGCAAAGCTCTTCTATACCAATATCGTATCCATAAGGTTGTCTTCACTTTCTGCCCTTGACCTTCCTTGCAAAGCTTATGGCAGGCAAGAAACAAATAGCAACAGCTCTGTTGACTCCCTTTGCTTGTTGCAGAAAGCTCTTCAGCAGCTGGAACCACCTCATCATAAAACCGTCCAGCAATGGGAAATCCTCCGAGTTGGTCCAAATCCCAGAGGGAGATCCTAGATGTGTGGAGGGTATTCGTCCCGGGGCACCAGTACACGCGGAAAGCCCGTATGACAGGTGCAACACGGTCATAGCTAAATAGTGAGGCGAATATTGCTCAATAGAGACCGGCCTCCCGAGTAAGCTTGCCATTCCTTCTTAAGATATCTTCTACCCATTCCCAGTAGAACTCTGTGTAAGAGAAGCCCCCATTTTCTCGAAATGCATTGCTCCACTGCACTGAACCATTGCATATATGATCGCTGAGAAGCATGAATGGGGTTTGAGGAGTGTTCTGATCATGATGCGAAGACTTCAGCAACAGTACATGCTAGTTTTGTTGGTCTCTGCCAGATCTCGGTTGTCAAAACATAGCTAGTTGGCGAGGTACCACATGAGTCCACTGGAAGATGTGAGCTGAAGGGTTATAAGGAGGGACATCAATTGCTTGAGGCCCAGTCAACGATGGATACACCTGTAGAGTAGTGCTGTCACTTTGAGTGTCCTCTGGATCCTCGAGGATGGTGACTGTCAATTTCTTGAAGCACTTGAAGAAAGCCATGGCCACAAAAAGATGGGAGGCGCGATCGCAAGCGCCTGACCAAATACGCAAAGCCTAACCGCTTTTGGTGGACCCTACCACGCACAAAAGTGGAGGAATCCAAGCGTTTAGGACATCCGCGTTCTTCTCTTCGTGAACCACCAAATACGCAAAGCCTAACCGCTTTTGGTGGACTCTACCACGAACAAAAGTAGAGGAATCCAAGAGTTTAGGACGTCCGCGTTCTTCTTTTTGTGAGCCACCAAATACGTAAAGCCTAACCTCTTTTGGTGGACCCTACCATGAGCTAAGGTGGAGGAATCCAAGCGTTTAGGACGTTCACGTTCTTCTCCTTGATGTCGATAAACACACAAAGCCTAACTGCTTTGAGTAGATTTTCCCACAATCAAGAGGTGGAAAAATCCAAGCATTTAGGTCGTCTGCGTTCTTCAAAACCCTGAAAAAGAAAGAAAAATATATATATGTTGAAATACATATAAAACTGTGCGACATTAAAAAGGGGTGACGTCATGAAAAGGAAAGAGGAAAAAATATATATTTTCAGAGCTGTGCGGGAAAGAAAAAAAAAGGCAATTACGTCATGGCATATGAAAAAAGAATGATTAAAGGATGAGTCATGAAACTAATAGATCATGCTTGATTAGCTCTACCCGTGCATGCATATAATGTCAAAAGGTCGACTAGTGATGGAAAGATCAAACAGCCTACCTTGTGCTACCAAGAGCTTGCGTCAAACCAAGGTCCCTGAAGAAGCAACACACCAGCAGCAGCAAGCCTATCACCAAAGCCTTGAAAAGAAAGGAAAAAAAAAAAAATATATATATATATATATATTTAGAACAAAGTTTTCAAAATACATGTACGGCATGAAAAATGTACGGTACGAAAAAAAAAAACAACAAAAAAAAGCAGCGGCAACATCATCAGAAGAAGAAAGAGGGATCATGTTAGAGAAATTAAAAAAAAATTAAAAAGAATGGGACATGCTTTGGACGTCATCAGAAGAGGAAGAAGTGTAAGAGCAAGTCCACCGGAGGTCATAGTCAAGAAATATCTGATGTGGTGACCTTGAGATGGATTTTGCTACTTCCACCGTTGGTTTTTTGACTGGGCAAAACCCACCCCCAGCCAAAAAAATAGTCAAGTCCATGACTATTTTCATGACAGACCAAGCCCAGATGCCAGCTAAGCCCAAGCCTGATCGTGGCTGACTTGATGAGGAGCTTAGCAATGCTCGACACGCCTTGGGCGGGAGTGGAGGATTGGGCATCGACGCGTGGCGCCGCAAAGGACAGAAAGTGGAGTCAGACGCTTGTCGCGTAGCGACAGAGATAGGGGGCCGGCATGCCATGTGGATTCTTCCCGTTGGTGGCTTTTGAATTCCGGGCCTAACGGTCAAGCAATCCCAGCCATTAATTTCAATCAAAGTTGCAATCCTACGGCTTACAATTAACATGTATATATATATTTATAACGTTAAGAAACGGTAACAAAGTTAATTTTAAAAAATTCTAAATATTTCTCTATAAATACCTATCATTTATTTTACATCTCACACCCAAAAAATTATCTTTCATACTAACCCAATTTTGTGCTTCCTCCTCTTCATATAGCTCTCATTTTCTAAATTTATTTATATCCAATATAGCCGAAGAAAGGGGAAACACACGTCCAGTGGCCGAACAAGCGGGAGATCAAAGTGAAGATGATAATACCCAAGACAAAAGGAGATGGACGGATGAGGAAGATGTTCAATTGTGCAAGTCTTGGAAAGTTGTAAGCTAAGATCCGGGTGTGGGCACAAATCAGAAAAAAACGACCTATGGAGGCGCGTGAAGCGATACTTTATAGCAAATTGGCCCTGGAGCCGATCAGCTTCCTCTTTGCAGGGAAGGTGGAAAATTTTGAAGATTGAACTCTTTGAGTGATATTGTGCATTAAGACAAGCGAAAAATTGGTACAAGAGCGGTTCGAATGCGGTTGATGAGGTATGTACTAGTTGATAAATCATTTAATTTGTTGATACAATATAGTAAAATATGTCTTGATAAATAATGTAGTAATTATAATATAGTTTTAATTGTAGTAATTGTTTTTCGTTATAATTAAAATAATTAGTTGATAAATAATGTAGTAATTATAATATCGTTTTAATTGTAGTAATTTTTTTTCGTTATAATTAAAATAATTAGTTGATAAATAATGTAGTAATTATAATATCGTTTTAATTGTAGTAATTGTTTTTCGTTATAATTAAAATAATTAGTTGATAAATAATAGAGTAATTATAATATCGTTTTAATTGTAGTAATTGTTTTTCGTTATAATTAAAATAATTAGTTGATAAATAATGTTGTAATTATAATATCGTTTTAATTGTAGTAATTGTTTTTCGTTATAATTAAAATAATTAGTTGATAAATAATAGAGTAATTATAATATCGTTTTAATTGTAGTAATTGTTTTTCGTTATAATTAAAATAATTAGTTGATAAATAATGTTGTAATTATAATATCGTTTTAATTGTAGTAATTGTTTTTCGTTATAATTAAATTTATTAGTAAATAAATAATGTTGTAATTATAATATCGTTTTAATTGTAGTAATTGTTTTTTTTTATTTTATTTTTTAATTATATAGCGGGAGGAAGCACATAAATTGTGGCATGCCGGGATGAAGAGAAAAGGGAAGAAAAAAAAACACAATTTTCAGAGTTTTAATAGTTACGCTGTTGTGGAGGGCTTTGCACAATTTAAAGAAGTCCCTAGCCATACATCAGGAAGAACATCAAATGAAGGAAATCAACATATGCGCACACAACCAAGTCCTGGAAATTCTCCCATCAACTTGGAGATGGATGTAGATGAGGTAATTGCATGTGAAACTGCAGATCCTAATGTGAGGCCTCCAGGAAGGAAGGCTGCAAAAGAAGCAATACAGAAAGGAAAGAAGGCAGCGAAAGATCAAAGTCCTTTGTCAAGCAGTCTCGAGAGTATAGCGAACAACCAAATAGAAGCAACCAAGGGCAAGAAAAAACTCGATGACGAATTCGCTCGAAGTCTCCAAGAGGAAGAGAAAATAGCATGTATCCTCTTGCAAATCGAAATGCGAAAAGAGCAACTCCTATTTCAAGAAAGGTAAGATCGAATTAAAGAGAGGGAAGAGCGTATTATGGAGATGGATACAAGTAAAATGACGTCAAATAAAAAGCGTTATTGGTCAAGAAAACAAAAGAAGATTACAGACAAAGAAGATCTTGGTGAGCAGACGCCACCTTCTATGGGTGGATACTATCCGCAACCCAATTTTGGTGGTGCATTCCCGCAACCTAATTTTGGTGGTGCATACCCACAACCTCATTACCCCGGTGCATACCCACAACCTCCTTACCCCGGTGCATACCCACAACCCCCTTACCCCGGTGCATACCCACAACCTCCCTTAACCGGTGGATTCCCACAACCCTCTTACCCAGGTGGATTCTCGCAACCACCTTACCCCGGGGGATATCCTACACAACCACAATTTTCACCTTTCTCTCCAGGTGATTCCACCAACCCTAACTCTAATGATGAGCCTTCAAACACAAATTGGATTTCTAGAGAGGATGAGGATTATGATTTGAATAATTAGGTAATTATGCATGTTTGTAATTGTATTGTACTTTTTCCTAGTTTTTCATTTATGTAAGCGACAATTTAATGAAATAAAAGTTGTATTTCGAAATTCTACGTATTAAAGCACACACCTTATATTCAAAATCATAGCACATAATAAACATAATACATGCCCAATTCAAATCACATTGACATAAAAAACATAGACATTGCCCACATTAAAAGCACACCAATTTTCATTTATGATCTAGATCTCCATGTTGCCTTGAAGGTTCCAGAAATGCTCTATCAGATTTTCTTGAAGGTTTGAGTGACTGTTTGCACTTCTAATGGCATCGTATCGATCCATGAATCCGTTGAAGTAATAACCATCTCTACCAACAGGATCGAAGTCATCACCAGTGGGTCCTTCCCAAACCTGGGCCAACCTGGGCCTCATATTGTTATCCTCTTCTTCATCAGACTCCAAATCCTCATCGCTGTCATCTGGTCTTTCATCCTCGATTATCATGTTGTGTAATATAATACAAGTCAGCATGATGTATCGAAGGTCTTCTCTTTCCCAGCCACGAGCCGCTCCTCGAACAATACTAAAGCGCGTCTGTAAAATGCCGAAACATCTCTCCACATCCTTCCTGTACCCCTCTTGAGCCTGGGAAAACTTCAGATCTTTGGGTCGTGTAGGCCTTGGAATTGATTTCACGAAAGTTACCCATTGCAGATAGATACCATCAGCGAGATAGTAGCCTAAATTGTGAATCTTGTTATTCACTTGAAATTGGATTTGAGGGGCTTGACCAGCAGTCAGCTCGTCAAACAACTGGGACTTAGCAAGCACGTTGAGGTCGTTGCATGATCCAGGCATTCCAAAGAAGGCATGCCATATCCATGTGTCATAAGAAGCGAGTGCTTCGAGGATGATAGTGGGCACACGTTTTCGACCTCTGTATTCTCCAGCCCAACCTGTTGGGCAATTCTTCCATTGCCAGTGCATGCAGTCGATGCTTCCAATTATCCCAGGAAAGCCTCTTCTCTCAGCTTTGGCGAGAAGTCTTCTGAGGTCGGCCGGATTAGGAGCCCGGAGGTATTCTGCCGAGTATAGAGAAACGATTCCTCTTGTAAATCGTTTCAGAGCCGCAATGGAGGTAGTTTTCGCCATCCGACAATACTCAGCACATTGATCTGCCCCGGCACCATAAGCAAGCATTCTTAAGGAACATGTCAGCTTCTGCCGGGGAAGTAGTCCGACTTTGCCTGCAGCATCTGATTTCTGGACAAAGTACGGGTCAGAGGGACAAAGGTCACTGGAGATGCGGTTGAACACATTGTGACTCATCCTGTACCTTGTCCGGAATACCTCTTCACTGAAAACTGGACTCTCCACAAAGTAATCTTCCATCATGTTTTTCCCTCTTGATTCCCTAAATCGCTCCTCATTCGGTGCACGCTCCGGTTGAGAACCCCGTCATCGTGATCCGGAGGAAGCTTCAGCTTCAGCGACTGCTGCTACCACAAGAGCATTAGTCGTACACAACTCTTCAAAATCTTCATCTCGAGATTTTCGATACTTAGTCAACAATCTCTTCATTGAAGTGAGGGAAGGAGAGGAAATGTGTTGGATCTGGAGAATATGAAAACGAATGAGATTTGTGAATATCAGCTTGTGAGGAATGGTGTGCTGCCTCTTGCTCAATTTATTTATAATTTTCATATAAAACGTGATCATACTTCGAGGACATGTGTCCACTCCTGGTTCGACGTAATCTGATCCAACATTTTAGATAAGATTACATCAACAATAACCGTTAGATTGAATAGTATGCAAATGATCTGGTTCGTTGCCAAATTATCGGTTGTGCCTTCACTCATTTCAAGGAAATTTGTCCGTTGCCTTCACTCATTTCAAGATAAATTGTCGGTGGCTCATAATTTGTCCGTTGTGCTTTCACTCATTTCAAGATAAACTGTCGGTGGCTCATAGTTTGTCCACCGAAAAATATTTTTTAAAAAAGTAAATTGCATAATTATGACATTAATTATCCATAGTAACTTGACTGGTCGAATTCTTGACTTCTCTACTTTGCATTTTCTTAACTACCGGTGCACTTGCTATAAGGGACATGTGAACAAGAATGATTAATCATCAATCATGCTTTTACTTGTTATAAAAAAAAAATCATGGGCTGCACGTGCATCTAATTAATGTGAGAAGGTGAATCATGGAAGTATGTCAGAAGGTGCACGCATATATATATATATATATATATAAAGGATGAATCATGGCTGAGGTCACGGTATCCATGAAAGAAATCATAATCAAATCAAGGTTAATAAAAAGAGGAAGACAGAGCGCTACGTACCCTGCCGCTGCCAACAACTCGCGTCAAATCAAGGTCTCAGGAGGAGCAGCCAGTAGCAGCAGATTCCTGTCAGAAAATAAAGAGAAAAAAAGTAAGCCCAGGCTGCATCTATCTAGATTACCAACGAAGAACGAAGAAACAAGCAAAGATAAATCACTTTGATTGCTTGATATAAAGAATTGAGGGATGCAAGTAGTCCAGCCTTACCGTCGCTGTTATTGAAGAAGACAGGTTTGACAATCAAGTGTAAGAGCAAGTCCACCCGTTAAGCTTGACCGATCAAGACTATTCACTGCTCTTTTGTCTTGTATTTCCACTATTGAGGTTGGCTGGTCAGATACTGTTCATAAAATGTCATGACTAGTCAAGTTTTTAGTCGAGTTCTTGACTAAAAACTTGACTAGTCGTGACATTTTGTGAACAGTATCTGACCAGCCAACCTCAATAGTGGAAATACAAGGCAAAAGAGCAGTGAATAGTCTAGACCGGTCAAGCTTAACGGGTAAAAGGCTAGGGTTTCTCACTTCATTAATTTCCTAGTTGAGACCAGAAAATATGGCAGGAATCCTAAATCTTCTGCTATATATGGCATCAATATATTGATTGCTGAAATTTTGTGAATAAATATTTTATTCAGAAAAATCAAGGATTTATGCCATAAATATTTGACAAAAAAAAATACTCTTATATCATGGGCTTTGTCACCTGCCTATTTGGAGTCATTGCCATATTTACAAAATTAAATCCCGATTGCGAGAGAATCTCTACAAAATTAAATCAAGATTTTGGGAGAATCTTTACAAAATTAAATCAAGATTCCAAGGGAATCTCTACAACTTTGGAGTTCTACAAGCTAGCTCCATTAAAGCAATGCATTGCGACGAGCTAAAATGGAAAAGCCGCCAAAGTCGAGGCGACTAAAAAAAAAAAGTCAAATTCAAACTTCAAGTCACACCTCCAACACGTGACAACATGTTTACGGCGCACCTTGAAGTGGGGGCATTTGTAGACACCAAAAATTTAATGAAAATAAAATTCACTAAATAATTCGGTCAACACTTAAAATTATGATCGAACAAATTTAGTCAGCATGTGGGTCCCAAAAAATGTGCACATGGCTTATGAGTAAGCAAAACCAAGCGGACTCAGGGAATGACACGTGGCGGTATACAAAAAGTCTGACGGCAATAAATAAATTTGTTCCGACTTAATCAGCTGATGTTAAAGCGGATCAATCAAATTAAATCAATTGATTCCGAGTCAAATCAACTATTAAATTTCGTCTACTGATTAGATGTCAATTGATAATCAAGATGAAAATCAGTCATCAAATTAATTGGCTAATTCCTTAATAGTCGTGATTAAATCAGTTAATTAAAGCTGATTGATTTTATTATGCTATTAATGAAATACAATTAAAATCAGCCATCAAATTGATTGGATAATTCCTTAATAATCGTGATTAAATCAGTTAATTAGGGCTGATTGATTTGATTACGTAATTAAGAAAAATACAATTAATTACGTGTCATCAAGGCATTCCAAATTGAGAGAGGCGCTGACACTATAAATACCCCCTCTCAAATCAAGAGAGGGACTTCAGCCAAAAAAGAGAAGAAAAGACTGTCAAAATTTCTGAAGCCTCTCAAGCTCGTGTGAATCCTCAAGCTGCCAAATAGCCGGTTCCTCACCAACCTCAAGTCAAAACGTTTACAATATGAAAAAAAGAGCGGGTAGATTTTTTTTTTTTTTGCCGGCACTAAAAAAAATATGATTAAGATCGTGATAAAAAAAAAACATATATAAAAGAAATGAGACGACAAAACCCTACTAGTTAGTTTCTCTCTTATTAGCTCTCTCTGAAACTCTTCTTTGTGGGTAAGCGTCTAACATCCTCTCTTTGAAACTTTTCTTTAAATTTGTTGCTATGCATATACGTGTTGGTCGTCGTTACCGATAAATGGCTTTGCCTTAATTTGCAGCTATTCAGTGTATATTTGATGAAATATTAGAAAGGTTTGATAGTCTTCCTCTTAGATAGCAAGCAATCAAGTAAGGTAGAAAGTTAATGCCATAAACAAAGAAAAAAAAATCTTGCGAACGAGTCTGCAATTAGTACTTACATGTATAAGTTGTATGTCAATTTATTTGTTTTTTGTTTTTCTTTTCCCTAATTTAAATTGAAGTTGTCCTTAATTTTGATTAATCGATTTAGGACTTCGTTGTTTATCTTATAGCCTAATTCCTCTTATATAAAAAGTTCTTGTTGTAGTTTGAAGATTGAGGATTCATATTTTTTGATTTCGCTTTGCAGCTTCACTTTTTTTTTTTTGTCATCTTACTTCGCTGCATTTTTGTATTTACTTTTGTAGTCTCTTTTGTAAATTTTGCATTAGCTTGTTCCTCTTTTGTGGGAGTGGGACTAGTAATTGCAGACGGCTGGGCCTGTTAAAGTCTTATTATGTGAGATTTGACTTCTTGTTTTTTCTCCTTTTTTTTTCTTGAAGGGAAAGACGACAATCATATCAACAGAAACTGAGGTGTACATGGAGCGATGGAAAAGCATCTAAAGAAAAACATTAAAGCATAACAAGATGCACAAACGCATCTATAATGTAGGAAAACGATAAATGATAACAAGATGCACAGATGCACCTAGAATGAAAGGTAACCATGTGACTCGAATGACATCGCTGCACTGCATATGTCACGAGAGCAGTGTAAATTTAATAGTAACCATAGCCGTAACAGGTGATATGATCATCTAGGAGAGGTAATTTTCTCTTCGGGAGTACGAAAGTAACCGAGGGTGTTAGAAATTCAAAAATTAGCAAACGAACTCCCATGAACCAGAACAAATACCAGATCAAGATAAGCAGCTGTCTCGGATCCAAGGTTCCGATTTGAATACGACCTAAATCCCAAATACTGGTCCAAATCCTGCCCACATCCAAAATCAAGTCTGACGGGTCAAACTTGACAAAGGCCCAGTTCCAACTTAATCTAATCTGGGCACCCTGGCTTCAGTCTGACCACCCTTCTAGATCTGCAACGCCACCCCACCGAACTGCACCACTGCATCTCCGCCAAGGCCAAGGCGACACTAGAATGAGAATCCCATAGCAATCTATTGACCCAAGCGCTCCAACCCTCTGGCTCCAAAGATCTCGACGCAGAATCCATTGCAACCAGGACCGAGGATTCGCATACAGAGTCACCATCCACCGCCGAAGCAACCCATCAGCACCAGGACGCTGAATCACCGCCCTCGAAGAAGACCCAAACTCAGTGCCTCTTCCCATGAAAGGATTGGGATCCCATGTCTGATTTGGATCCACCAAACCAAGGCACCACCGTCCACCACTATCACTGAAACAGAGAGTAGCAGCGGCACGGGCAAAGCCCGTAGGGGTTGAATCCCAACGCCAAAACGCTGAGATTAGGGTGTAACAACCCGATGGTTGAAGAAGAGAGATTCTCGAGTCCAAAGGACTCGCCAGCAAAGGACTGCGAACGCCATCGTCGCAGGCCAAGGAAATCATACTGCAAAACCCTAGGGTTAACTGCCACAGAGGGGAGAAAGCGAGAGCTCTCATATTTGTCTTTGTTGTCTTAATCACTCGTTACAATGTTTGTTGATGGAACCTTTTTGTTTTTTGTTTTTTTTTTCTCCTTGTTCATTTAATATCTCTCTACTTGTGGTTGTTATCTCTACTTGTGATTAATGCAATACTAGCTATCTAGCTAGCTGACTTGTCAACTAAATGTTCAAGTTCATAATCATCTGTGATTGACAACTATTCTCTAATGGTTGAACTTTTTTAACAAGAAAGAAGTATGGGTTTGAGTGAGGAAAGAAATTGTCGCTATAGAATAACAGCAAGACAAATTAATTTCATCATGAAAAGGGTTTGACGAGGACATTGTTTTTTCGTCGCTGAAGCTTTTATTGACGAGCATTCTCCGATGAATTGAAGACGAAAAGAATTTCCACGCGGAATTTATTCCTCACAAGTGAGGTTTTTTGTTGTAGTGAATTTATTACTATTTTTTTTTTGTCTTTTTATTCCCTCCTCATCATTAATTCGTTATTCAGTTCACAAAATCATTAGTGTTAAATTCACAAAGCTAGTTTTCAGCTCAAAAAATAGTTTTCTAGTTTTCTAGCTTAGGTAGGGCTCATTCCCTTGCTAAGAAGGCATCACATAATGAAGGAACTTGGTTTTGGAAAGAAGCAGAGCCTCCTTGGCTCAATGATGTAGTATTAGATGATCTGTCTAGTTGATATTACGGGCATGACTTTTAATGAGGCCACTTTAGCCCTTCGATGTATTGTCCACAAGCTATTATTTTTCTGATAAAAAAAAAATTTCAATGCCCTTCTTGAACACCCAAAATAAAAATTGAAAACACGAAAAAAGAAAATATCATTGTCTTCTTCATTAATCACAGTTGTTAACTTACTAATCTTTTGACATGGAATGAAATAGATGAACATCTAAATTGAAAGAGAAAATTAAAGAAATGAAAATAGTCATATTATGATTTTGTTAGAAAATTTTAATGTATTTTAGTTTTCTTGTTGGTATAAATTAAATGAAAGAGAATAATGATTCCATCTCTAGAAGTCTTCAAAGCTACGTATCAGGGGATTCACAATATGGCTTATCGGAGATACATTAAGATCACTAAAATGTTATTTATGATTTAACAACATTTCCGTCCCTAACTATGTTAAGAATAAAGTATGACGGAAGAAACGAACTACAACTAAAGGTGTAATAAATATGTTGACTTGATTCAAACATATCTAGCTAATCCACGTAGTTAAAAACCGCTACTAGGTGTTACTTCTTGACTTCTGGATAATCCTAAGAGGCTAAATATTCATCGATGTACTTAGTTGAAACCCACATACAAAAAACAATGATTGTTGACCGACTAAATTGGAGAATAATTTTTGTAACATCAATTTTTATATTAATTAAATGGGTATATAAATTGGTTTAGACTTCTTATAAGTAATTAATCTCTTGGGTTCAATAAAATAGTGAAACCGAGTTTGATCAATGGCACAAGAAAAAAAAAATTAAATAAGCATGAGCCATAGTGTCTTGTCGGTGAACCGCTAATCAGTTGGCTAACTAGTTTAACTAACATCTTGGAGGTCTAGAATTCAAACCTCATTAGCATTAAACATGTGTGGGATGGGGTAAAAAAGAGAATGAGCCTTAATTAGGGCCGCAGCACAGCTTAAAAAATCGGCCTTCATAGGGTTTCGGAAGGTTGCTTGATAGAAAAAGTACTCTAACTTAACAAAAAGTATATGTTACAAGGTATTCTAGTCTGATTTATAGCTTTAATCTTTGATCGCCATGCTTTGCAATGATATGACTTCATTTGTCCTTTATATGATATGAAAAATGTGCTCAAACTAAAACAACTCCATTTCGATCTCTATTATATGTATGTACAAGAATACAGCCTTGACTTTCTAGTCAATCACTCGATCATATATTTCCATGGCCGAAATAAAAGACTTGAACAATATGTTGAAGAAAACATATCAGACAAGAGAGGAAACTGCAGAAAAGCAAATAAAGCAACCGGAACAAATGCAAATACAAATAGAAGATTTGGGACCCATCCTAATCCATAGTGACAGTCTAAATAGAGGGTTGCGCTAAAAGCTACCATCATGGATGCTATAGATATGAAAAGTGATGCGAGCCCTATCATCAACTTCAACGGTAACGATTTGAGGAAATCACCTTCAGCGTAACGCGATGTGAGGATGAACAAGAACATCAGTATTGAAGTTGACGAGGAAACGAGTGCTACTCGATCTGCTATGGCAAAGAATAGGAAAGCAGTCTCTTTTAGAAAGTTTCGCTGTCCTGTATTATCAGATGTACCACCAGGTACGCTCAATATTGCAGCTGAAAACACAATAGTTGCGATAAGAGCCGCAACAATCATGCATGACTTTGCAGTGTCCTTCATCCATGCTTCTCCTTTGTGTAACAACCCTTTATGCTCACTTGTGAACAATTCTCGTGGTGTTTTTCCTTTCTTGTTTTTCATCTCTATGGAGTTAGGTTGTACAATCTTTTTCACTTCCTGAAACATCAAAGATAGAAAAAGAATGCATGACAATTTGGCAAAGAAATTGAGAAATGTCAAAGTGAATGTACGTACTAGCTAGTATGAAATAATTGTAGGCTTAGTGGGAGATCGAAGTACCTCAAACCATACCAACTCTCGCTGCATTTGAAGAGCTGCTCCTGATACAAGGTTGAGTTGATTTGGAGGTGCTAATTTTGCAGCCATATGTAAAATGTTATTACTCTCATCTTCATCAGTAAATGTCGCTATGATATCCTTGATGGAGCCTATCTCATGCACTAAATTGAAGATACTTGCATGACGATGCAAAACAGCAACATGGATTATACTCCGATTTTTGTCATCAAGTTGCCATATTAAGTCAGGATAAGAGTTAATAAGCACTGCCAGGAACTCATAATTTCCTAATTTTGTAGCATCGAACAGTAATTTTGAAGGATGTTTGATTAGTCTCATCACATCGTCATGATCATTTCTCAAGAGTTCTGTCCAAAGGCATTGGACTAGTTGAAGGGCTTCATTGACTTGTTTCAAGTTTCTGTTGTATGAGAAATTCCAACCTGGGATAACTTATGAATAAAAGGTTGAAAACCATAAGCCACAGTGTTCAAAATGACATGTGTTGTAGTATAAAATGTATATATACCGTATATGTCTATATTATGTAACAAAATACGTAAAAGTATTTAGATAGGTACTTGAGTGTATAATCATAGGTACTTAAGTGTATGAAGACTTATGTAAACATGCTTTACCAAAGGGCAACAAGCATGGCAGAAAATCATCATCAAGATGGTTATCATTTTGATTTTCTCTTTAAGTTTTCACACTTCAAATGTATTCCTATAAATACCCCTTTGTATGAGATGAATAAACACATTGAAATCTCCATTCTCTCTGAAATATTACTCTCCCTTTCTGTTTATCAATTCATCTTGTTCTTAAACAACATGCACGGAGATATAATATATGGACTTAAACTTTTAAAGAACCGACTCACATGAGTTGATGAGTCTACTCCACGTTCCTGGACTTTGGCTGGTGAAGTCTGAAGGCATTCTAGCCAAGATATGCAAAGCTGTTTCCTGTTTTGCATTACGAGCCTTAGCTAATGCTCTGTCACTTCTTAGCAACTTCATAGCTAGATCTGCATAATTTACAAAGAAACAGATTAACAGATCATTAGAAATGCAAACACTATATTGAATATGTGAAGGATGAATTGTTTAGTATATCTTACCATACAGACCATTATCGATACAAGTAAAAAACAAAGCTGGCCGGTCAGATTCATCTAGCATTTCCTTGGTTCCGGAGTACAGGTTATCTGCCATTACAGACTGTCCCAACAAGGCAGTAGTATTGAGTACCTCTTGGACGCATTCAGACCACTCAAATTCTCTCTTCATGGCTAGCCGCGTGCCACTAATTGGACGCAGGAGTTTTTCCTTAGTAGCAGCAGTACTACCATCATCCTCCCCGATCCGATAGACATCTCCAGAAAATTGAGGCGAGGAAGGTAGGATTTCTGTAGTCCTTGATGTCAGTTGCAAGTCCTGCAGAAGTCATAGTTGCAATTCACAACTTGAACAAAATTCTTTGAACTAGCGCGGCGTGGTAAAAGACAATAAGATTCAAATGAAAGAAGATATATATAAAGCCTGTTCACATAAAGATTCTAATACTTTTTTCTTAATACTTGATAGTTGATAGTTGATGCTAGCTATAAACAATTAGTTGTGGCCTGTAGATTTTAAGAAAAACAAAAAAAGAATACATGAATGAAAGGTGTTTTGCTATTCAAAAGTTTGATCTTCTGTACTTTATGGTGTTCAACACATCACAAATGAAACTCACTGCAATCAACTTATTGCAAGTAAGGTTGAAATTCAGCAAACAAAGTTATTAATGCGTTCTCTTATCAGACAGCGCAAAATAATTCAACTGTTGAATTCAAACAATTTGAAAAAATGGTTTAGTCTTTCTGGAAAACTAAATTTTGACAGAGTAGCCATATATAAAATAAAAGTTAGCAAATAAGCAGGTTTTATATATATGGTATAGGTTTTATTTATAATTTCGTAACAGACTACATCATTTCGGCTCCTCGTAGTTGGTGCATTCCAGTGTCTTATTGCGGATGATTGAACAGACAAAGAACACAAATATATTAACTGTGTTTTGGTGAAAGCACCCACCAACAATAATAATAATAATTTTTATTTTTTGGTCAAGCAACAATAATTAAGTCATTAAAAGATGACTACCATGAATTAAAACTCCAATTTCCACATTGAGTCATTAAAAGATGGCAAAGGCATATATTACCCCCACAGATTACTCCGACTAGCTAGCACAAGCAGTGGTGAACAACCAAACTTTTTTTTGTTCAAGCGAACTCAAAAGCATTAAAAAAAATATCAAATTTTATCATTTACCTTTATCTCTTCATGATCAAACCATATGCTGGGCACATGACATAACATGCTCCAATGTTCAGTCTTCAAGCACCATATTTTCAGTTCAAGGCAATCCAATAGCAAGAAAAACTCAAGTGAAGTTGGTAGTCCGCCAGCGGGCAAGGCCATAAGCTTTGGGCAGCACCTGAGCTCCAAGTGCTTGAGAGATTTGAGGCAGAAAAGTGCAGGAAGTGTGACAAGTTCTGGGCAAGAGTCCAGAGTGAGTTTCACTAGGGAAGGTAAGTCACCTACTTGTACATCCTTCCACTGTTTCAAACTGAGCATGATGTCAACTTCTAGTCTCTCAAGTTTTGGAAATGCATGATCAGCTAGGCCTTTTCTGAAGAATTGATGATTAATTTCTTTCACCTCATTCACCTCTATAATAGAAAGAGACTTAAGTGCTGGTAATTGTCCCATACATGGCAGAAGTTTACAATTTCTGCATCTGTAGAGGGTAATGACAACAAGGTCAGTGAAAGAGGGATTGCCAATCCAGGTTGGAAGTATGAACCCGCTGTACTGTTGTAATTGTAACTCTTTAAGGCCAGAATGGGGTTGAAGACATTCTAGTATTTTCTCTTGCTGAGCATGCTCAACAAACATATCACTCCATCGAAGCTCCAACCTATGGATGCATTTCTTTTCAATCAAGGCAGCCTCCTCAGCTTCTTCTTTACTCAACACATTTTCGAGCCTTGAAATGTTGAATGACCCTTTAAGATCATTCAAGTTTCTCAACTCTCCAACACGGCATCCATCATCTCTACCAACAAGAAATGCTGGCAAAGTTTGAAGATTACTCAAGTTCCCCAAGTGTGCAGGCATGGAATCCAATTGCCGAATGATGTCAAGATCAATATGCCGGAGCTTTTTTAGCTTTTTCGTGCCCTTTGGCAACTGAACAAAGTGTATGCAACCTCTGAGCTTAATGGTTTGTAAATTGTGAAGAGAATCTATTGATTCAGGTAACCGTGAAATAGGTGTATGTGAGGCATCAACATGACGTAATGATTTCACATTTCCAATGGAACTCGGCAATTCAGAAATCAATGTCCCACTCAAATTCAAGGTTCTCAAGAAGGTTAAGGTGAAACACAAATCACGAGGGACGTGTTTCATAGAAGATCCACGGCAAGAGAGCATATGCAGTGTGCGTAAATGCTTAAAGTTTTGAAGCATCCCAAAATCCATCCCATCCATATCCTCACCAATCAAAGACAAATGTCTAGTCATTTCAGAGGCTCCACCTAACTTACCATCCACCGCTTTGAAATAAGTACCTGAAAACATCGTGTGGTCCAATAACGAATGCTTGCTAGGATTTACTTTGTACAAGAAGTTGCTGGGATTATCCGCGGGAGCTGAGAGCAGCGAATCAAAATCCATAGTGAAATCACATCTTGAAAACACAAAGAAGCCTTCATTCTCCAAGGAATTGAAATGCTCACCAGCAGTATCTTCCATTCTCTCCCTTTGTCTCTCTCTAATAAAGCCTTCAGCTATCCATAATTGAACCAACTCATCTTTACTAAATTCATAACCAAAGGGAAAGAGTGAACAATACAGAAATAGCCTTTTCAAATGTTGAGGCAGAGTCTCATGCTCATCTGCAACCTGCCCAAGCTTCTGTTCCAAACTTGCATCCTTCACCATCTGGAAAGAATCCACAACCTCCAGACACTCGGGCGGACTTTCCATTTCTGAAGAAATCAGCTTGTCACGGTACTTCCCTAAATCTGCACGGACAATAATTAAAAAAGAACCATATAATCAGGACACAGTTCAAACTTATATAAAAATAAATAAATAAATAAAAAAGCTGGAAAAGCAAGAAGGTTGCCAAGGATGAGCCGCAGAGTCTGATACAACCGATCAGCAAACACAAAAGCAAGACATAAATAGAAGGAAGAAACATATGCACCTTTCTGAGCAGCCACGTGATAGTGCTTCAGCTTTTCCCCGGAATAACCTAAGAAGACGGAAACTGGTATTAGCTCAGTGAGTCGTAGTCAAACTCTATATGACAAGGAGGATAGTCATTTCCGACTTCCGAGAAAGCTGAAATCCATACCTTAGAGATTCCGATTTGTGAAGCCTAGGCAGCCGTCGTATAAATGCAGATTGCTCAAGTTGAAAAATTCAAGCTTTTCCGGTAACCAAACTCAACTATTAATTGCTCAAGTTTACTCTTTCCAGAGCTTAAAAGTAGATCTCAAGAGTAAAGATCAATTGGCTCGTCGATTTTGTTCTGGAGCAAATAAAAGATGCGTCGTTTCTCTTGAAAAGCTAGCTAGCATCATGTGCCTGGTGAGGGAAGCAGTCATATTATAATCTCAGAAAAGTTTAGGGCCGGCCTCATATAATAATAAGGGGAATAATAAATGATACTCAGAATCTCTGTGTTTTATATTATTTCGTCTCCCGTGACTGAAAGATAAGGTGTTTTCTGGGGAAGGATACGACCAAAAGGAAAATAGCAAACGAAGAGCTGCACAGTCTGCACTTAGTTGACCTACCAAAAAACGAGAACACTGAAGACTTTCCTTTTGCCAAAGCTTGCTTCTTCTCAGTATTCACCAGCAAGCTCATCTTTTTCATTCCTTGGGTAATTTTGCTATGGCCGAGATAGCATCCCTTGTGCTTTCCACCGGCACTACGTCGGCAATTCTGCAGGTTGTCGTCGAGAGAGTCGCAAAGTTTGTTGAACAAAAGAAACACTTGTTTTCTAGGGTGGACGACAATCTCAGAAAGTTGAATAGAACGCTGATGAACGTTCAAGCTCGTGTTGATGATCTAGAAAAGAAACATTGCATCACGCAGGCAGCAGAAGATTTGCTCGAAGATCTCAAGACTAGTTTTTTGGATGCTGAAGATTTGCTGGACAAGATTGAAGTGGAGGTCAACAGTTGGAATCAGGTACATCACTTGATCCCCTTCTATTCTAGCATACCGTCTGAGATTAAAAAGATGCAAGTGAAATTGGATGAGTTAGTAACAGAACTGGAAAGTTACTCTACCACAGAAATCATCCAGTCAAGAGGGCCTAAAGAAAAGACTATTCCTAATTCGACTTCATTGGTTGATAAATCATGTGTGTTTGGGAGGGATAAAGACATGTACAAGATTAAGAAATTGATATTTTCTGTACAAGGAGAAGAGAGAAATTTCTCTATAATTTCAATAGTGGGCATGGGTGGGATTGGGAAAACAACACTTGCTCAACTCTTCTACAATGATGCAGATGTGCATAAAAAGTTTGATTTGAAATTATGGGTGTCTGTTTCTTTAGACTATGGTCTAGACATGATTACAAAATCTATTCTTGAGTCTGCCACTAGAGGAAAGGGTTCTCAGTTGTCAAGTTCCGATAGTGTTCAGGTTGAATTACAGAAGACATTGAAGGGGAAGAGGTTTTTACTTGTACTAGATGGCATTTGTAATGATAATCTCAGTGATTGGGATCGACTCAGGTTGTCTTTTATGGATGTAAATAAGGGGAGCAAGATTGTGATGACTACTCGAAGTGAAATTTCTGCCTCAATTGTTGCCTCTACATCATATCGTTTGGATCCTCTGTGTGACAATGCTTGTTGGGAAATAATCAAACAAAGAGGGAATCTTAATGGGCAGACTAATTTGGAGGCGAATGGCCTAGCAATTTCGAAGAAGTGCAAAGGATTTCCATGGGTAGCAAAAGTGATTGGAAGCTGTTTGAATTCGGGAGAGATGGAGTGGGATGCTTTGTTAAAGTTTGGGCTTTGGGAACTGCAGGAACATAAAACACGAATCTATCCAGTCCTCAAATTGTTGAGTTATGATAGTATGCCTTCTTATTTGAAAAGATGTTTCAGTTATTGTTCTATCTTTCCTCGTGATCATGTAGTTGAGAAGGATGATTTGGTCCAACTATGGGCAGCAGAAGGCTTTATTCCGTCCCAAGGAACAAGAGAAATTGAAGATGTTGGAAGACAGTATTTTGAGGACTTGCGTTCGAGGGCTTTCTTTTCACAAGTTCCACATATTGGTGGTGATCAGCAGAAATATAAAATGCATGAGCTCATTCATGATTTGGCAAGATTTGTTTCAACCAACTTATGCTTTTGTATGGAGGACAATATGCCATGCTTGGTGCACATATCTCCTAATGCTCGGTATGCGTCCTTGCTATATGAAAATACTCAACTATCTACATTGGAGGCGTTTTACAAGTATAAGAAGTTGAGGACATTTACATTGCTTCCTAAATTCCCATCTATTCCAAGGCCAGTCATGTTGCTTCCCAATTTTTCGTCCAATCTTGGCGAAGTCCCTCATGAATTTTTTGAAAGGTTGGGATGCTTGAGGGTGTTGAATTTGAGTCATAGTGCCATCTCTAAATTGCCTGAATCTATTGGAAATTTGATTCATCTTCGTTACCTCAATCTTAGTCATACCTGTATTATACTATTGCCAAAGCCTATAACAACGATATATGGGTTAGAAACATTGAAGCTCAAGAGTTGTCCTAAACTTCTGCATTTGCCTCAGAACTTAAAGGACTTGATTAAGCTAAGACATCTTGACTTTGACAGACACCGTCAACTAAGTTCCATGCCAATAGATGTTGGGAAGTTAACTAGTCTTGAAACCCTTCATGCATTTAAAGTGGGAAAAGAGAAAGGATATCAGATTGAGGAGCTTAAGAACATGAGGTGTCTTCGTGGATCCATTTCTATTACAAATCTTGAGAATGTGGCAGATTCTATGCAGGCTGAGGCTGCTATGTTACACAACAAGCAATACTTAGACAGGTTGGAGCTAGAATGGAATGGAATCAGAGGTCAAATGCAACCAGTTCAACAAGAAGTTCTTACTGGGCTTGAACCACATGCTGGATTAAAGGAGTTACGAATAACAGGTTACTGTGGTTTGTTATTTCCCAGATGGATAGCCAACTCAGAATTTAGCAAGCTTGAGAGTATTGAATTAGAAAATTGCCCATTTTGTGTACTCCTTCCTTCTCTTGGCCAACTTCCATCTCTCAAGAAACTTCTTATTCAAAATATGTCTACTTTGGAAGGTGTGGATCGTCTGTTTTGTGGTTCCTCAACTGCTTTTCTATCCTTGGAGACGCTAACACTTCGTGACATGCCGGAGTTGAGTAGCTGGTCAGGGCTACGTGACAATGACATGCCTTACCTCAGAGACCTCTTCATTGATTCTTGTCCAAAGTTGGCCACCCTACCTTCATTTCATTACCTCACTTCACTTCAATGTTTAGACATCAATCGTTGCCCTCAGCTTGAATCTTTGCCAGAGGGAGGACTGCCACCCTCACTCAAAACTTTGATCATTTTGGATAGTGACATCTTGAAGGATCGGTGCAAGGTGGGAGAAGGTGCAGATTGGAATAAGATCAGATGGATCCCTACCATATTGATTGAAAATATGGTGATTCCTGCACAAAGACCAGATAACCAGGTATTTGACATTGAATTGTACGTTTACTAGAATTTCTTCTTCTTCTTTTTTTCTTTTTTTTTTCATATCTACTTTTTATGATTTTTTAAGCTTTAGTTTACTGTCAACTAAGAAGGAATTATCAGCTCTGTGTATCAAAATATTGCATGCGTGTCACATGTTGTCTCAACTGGGTTTAAGTATAGAGCATTCAGGCTGGCATGCAGGTCTTTCAAAGTTCATCTCCCTTGTTTGCTCATGCACTAGTGTACATGCTCTTATATAGCCTCAAGTAGCCAATTTGAAGTCGGCCTGAAATAAAAATCTTGGTTTCTTGATATAATCATATATAGTGTGCAGAATTCTGGTGTTACATGACAAATCATCCATTCTTCAGTTATGAGCACCTTAAGAGTTAACACTATTTAGCACTTTACCTTTTTCTGAACAGAATTTGCTTTTCTTATGTCTTGGGATCTGCATGAAGCGGTTTCTAATGGAATGGGAGCATGTCTTAATCTGAGTGCTTATTCTAGTTTTCATAATGGCACTCCACAAACAGTAAAAAGTGCAGGAATCCTCCCTTACAACTCAATGATGGAAACTTCAGGATTTTAGTTTTCTCTTGAAAGATCATTTCTGTCACTCTGCCAAAGAATCAGCCAAATCAAAAATCATTTAGCTATTTAACCATACAATACTAATTTAGATGGCCAAGCAGTATCCGTTTGGCTAATTTTTCTTTGAGAAGAACCCGGGGATGGATCACTGATTAGTGAACCACATTGCTCAATGATGCAGAAGAGAGTGTCAACATTTTACGAAAAACACAGATAGCTTGCGTGTCAATATGCGTACATCCGGTCCTTTCTTAAAATCTGTACATCATGAGTAGTTATATATAGTCCTCCTGTAGAGAGCTGACCACATCCTAGAAAAAGTTCTATTAATCTCACCTCAGCAACCAGGCAACAGACTTCAATAAGAATGAAACCCCTACTCCTTTAGGTCCTTCTTCATGCAATTTGGGTGATATCTCTCTCTCTTTCTCTCTCTTTCTCTCTTCAAAGTAGACCAATGATTGATTATGTTAATATGACTCTTTTGTCCGTCTTGTTCAAGCTGGATGAAAAAATTACCTTTGCATTGTTTCTTATGTGCAGATTGATGAGGTTCAGAGTGCTCCAGAAAACATGTTTGGTGGCAGAAACCCCTTGTCGATTTGTTCTGTTATTCTTTTTCCTCTGCTCATCCTTTTTATGAGATCCTTGTACCGGTACTTGTCCCAAGCCAGAGATTGATTGTCAGCAGATTCCAGCAGTAGACCGGGATAAATAGGTAACTTAATGCTATCTAAAAATAACTGTTATGTCATGATATTTTTAACTTCAGTTTGTCTACTGGCCCAATGAATATCATTAGAATGAATTATTAGTTCACACGCTGATGATGTCTGTCAGAATTTGTTGAATCAGAGTCTAGGCGAAATACTGGCTTTTTCGGCCTTCAGAGATCTCCTCAGTTTTGTGGCACACTGGCACTGGTAGTGATGTTTCAGGTATTCCTATATAGCCTCATGTTATGGTCAATCTGTTGAGTACAGTGTCACATGGAAAATCATCCATTTCTAAGGCTTGCATATATTATACGCCTGAAGAGTTTAGGCTGACTCGTGAATAGAGTCTACCAGTTTCGGAATATATGTAACAGAATTTTCTCTTTTCTTGTAGAAAGTCCTCGTCTCATGTTATAGTCTTTGGCAACCTTGCAGCAATTACTTGAAGAAGTTTCAAAATCAAAGAATGGCGGAACATGTCTTATCTAGAATATTTATGCCAAGTTTACTATGGAGTGAAACTCTTATGTATAAACTATTTTTTCTTTTGAGAAACAATGTATAAACTACGAATATGTCTACTGCGCTTGTCCCCATCTTCTTCTTCACATAGATATTGGAACTTAATTTTAAGATGGAGTGAAACAGGTTAAGACCAATCTAATGTTTTTCGGCAAATCTAATGATTGGTGCACACCCAAAATAGGATAATTCTTAGATTCACCCATGAGATGAATGAGCATATTCATCATTTATTGTGATCAATGCATTTAACTTTATAATTTTCTAATCCAACCATTCATGTTGCATAACATCATATAAAAATTAGCTCCATAAAAAATCAATTAAATTGAAGACTTTTTAGTTATTCATTTCTATGAAATACATGGATGGTTCATCATAATAGTAGGAACTGGTTACAATGAGTTTGGGCAACATCTTTGACACAGAAATGGCCACTGGACTTCACACTAGAACTCCATAATGACTGACTGACGGAGTCAAAAAACCCCGACTCTACTACAGACTTAAAACTTGCACAACAACTAAAAGGCAAAAAAATAAATAAATAAAAAAAACCAAAACAACAGAATGGTCATTCTAAAAAGATTAGAATAGATATTTCTATTTCCATTCTAACAATTCAGAACTTAAAGGCTCCAAAGTTGTAGGCTTTCAGTGCAAAACCTTTACTTTCTTCTTTGGTTTTCAAGAGCATTGTTAATACATGTACCTACTTTGTCTTTGAGGTCGAGCCCGCAGTTAGTCTCAGCTAAAAAGAAGAATTTAGACCCATTGGAGTATACTGGTCACATATCCTTCTCTGGAATAATTAGGGTTACTTATAAAAAGACCATTTTGATCTCAAATGAAGTAGAGGTACAACTCCGAAAAAAATGTTAAAAATTTGGTCAAGAAAATTTCACATTGTGGTGACCCGAGAGAGGGGTCCCACAGTGCCGCGACCCCGAAGTAATGAGAAACCAACATGTCACGAATGACATTCCAATAATTCATCAACCCGAAACCGCAAGGCCTTTTGGGTTTAGGTTGTTGGTTTACAAAACATTTTCTTGGGCAAATCATTCAAGCAACCGAACAACATATTTTCAAAAGCAAAATTTAAAATTGGGCTATAAGCTTTGGGCTTACAATCAGAGCCTAGCTTTGGAAAACAGTTCACTAAGTAACTTCAAGCATGAGAGATGCGCCTCAGGGTTACGAGTCTCCCATAATTTTGTAAATAAGCAAATAGAAAACAAATAAATAAAAAGTAAATAACTAAGTGACTTCAAAATCCGATAAGGGACCAAAACCTTCTTTTAATAAAGTCAAAGAGAAATGCGCCAAGCCGGGCTATGTGTCTCCCATGTGCGCTCCCCGACCACAGGCTCGAAACCTGCACACTATTGTAGGGCTGAGCTTTCGTCCTTGCATGCTTAGTAAGGGCCGACCCTACCATGCTAGGTTTGAAAAATAATATACTTCAAAATATTTACTACATAATATTGTGCACATTTATCGAAAATACTTTAAAAAGAGGCAACCACAAACAATTCTCTTTTATAAAACATATGCAACATGCTTCACACAACTTGGAGCTCCGAGATACTTACCTGCCGGCTACTCTAAAATAATCGGTGACCTGCCCAGTTCGTCATCTTTTGAGAACCGGCCAACTACTCTGTAGTGCTTGTGACTACAAGTAGCGAAAGCGTCCATTTCTTGGCCCTGAGTGTCCTATGACTAGTTCACTGTCGGTACTTACCTTTCCTAGACGCATATAGGAGCACAGCCCCTTTCGGAGGTTCACGGTTATCGACACTGTGGGATGCCTAGGAATCAACCCGTCTAGGTCTCATTCACTTTCAGGTCACAAGTACAAACATACAATGGGTACAGTATCTTAACATACAAGTCTAGCCTCGGTTTTAACAATCAACAATTATTAGTTATGCAAACACAAATATCACGAGGCATCGACTAATGAACAACCAAAAACGTACTTGCAGGCAACATACTATTATACTAGAGCATTCCATGTATATAGAAAAGCTTCTAACAAGGAAGGGACAGCTCACCCTACCTGGATATGGATTGCTCGTCCACAATTAGATTCGTTCTCGACTTTCAATCATTTATCCAAATCCAAGTGCACGCGCTCGAGGCCTTTAACAAAAACTAAATCCGATAAGTACTCAATTCGTTACTTCACACTGTTCAATTTCTTTATGAGTCACCAATTTATTCTTTAGCCAATAATTAATGGTATCCATTCCCGAATAATCCCCTTAACGTAGTAAGGTTATTCAGGATATGGTGATTACCTCTTTCTTCCTTATGGTCCAGGTCAATCTATTTGACTCCATTACTTAGCATTTCTACTGTAAATAAATGAAGGTCAAGCACCATTCCCGAATGATCTCGTTTTGTTCCGGCATATGGCAACACTTGAGTATTCCAATTTGTAAATTGTTTCATGAACTTTAATCTGATATCCTAATTTAACTCAAAGAAATAAAATCCACCATTTTCATTATCAATTTCTCAAACAGTTGTGATTACTCAATCTCCTTGACTTCATTCAACTGAGTTTTAATTCTCAATTATTCCAAATTAAACTCGTCAGCAAAACGACATTTCCAAAACCAGATACATATTCTTAATTGACAAAACCAACTCTGTCCATACATTCAACCAATTTCATCTCAAGTAATCCACAAAGCCATAACTCCATCAAGTACAAAAATTATATGGCAGAACCGATGGCCAGACCCTTACTGTTCTTCTTTTCCAACAAGGATGAATCCCTTTTTGGCTTCTTTGAATCAGCTACTCTATCACCACTAGCCTTTCAAATTCCTAGCAGCATAACATAATTAAAATCAATCCTCAACCAATTTTAATAACCAAAATAGAGTTTGAGAATCCTTACCAATCCCTGATATCAATTCGACTAAACCAACAGTTTCTCTCTTCTCCAAATTAGAAGCGAACTCATCATAGCTGCATTCCACCACTGTCAACCATTCATATTCCTAGCAAGTAAAACACTAGTTAACGGACAACCCTCATCCAATTCCGTATTCAACAGAGTCTGTGATTTTCACCTTATTCAATTTCAATCGAACTGACCCAGTAGCTCATTTCTTCTCCAAAGCTCCAATTTTTTCCAGATTCCACAAACCTCAATTTCCAAATCAAAAAGCAGTAAATTAGGGTTTTTAATTCGTAACGATCCAAAGGCTTTAACCAAATAGAGACGACGAAATTACCTATTTAAGAAGGTCTGGGAGTTCAGCGGCGATGCACAGCGGCGGCGAGTACAGCGGTTCTTGCCAGAATTGGAGGTCGGAGTTAGAGGGTTATGCTCTTTGAGGTGCTGACTTCATCCATGGTGGTCGTGTAACTCAGACATGGCTAGGAATTGAAAAACGACGACATACAGAGTCTCGGGTTCCGGCAATGTGCGTTCAGCTTTTTCCGGCGTTGGAGTTTGAGGCTATGGTTTGGGTTTTGCTCTCTAGAACCTGGTACTTCGATTCATGGTAGTGGTGGTTTGAATTGATGGCTGGAAATCAGGGGATTAAGGTGGCAACAGCGTCTCTTCTTTGGTGGCCGCGAGTGGAAGCTGGAGATGATGCATGGCGGTGTTGGGCTCGGTTTTAGGTCAGATATAAGAGCTGCGACTATTGGTGGTGGCGGTGACGTTTTGTGGTGGCCGGAAATGGTGTTTTCCGGGGTTGCGGAGGGAAGAAGAGAGTGTGTGAGAGGTCGGGGTGAGAGAGACAGTGTGTCGCGGCTGAGAAGAGAGGGAGAGTGAGTTTTAGGGTTTTCCAAGTGTTAACCTCTTATTTATACTTGTACCTATGAAATGACAAGTCTACCCCTGCGACGAATTCAACCAATAGTTGAGTCGGGTTCTGGGCTCGCTGCTTTAATCGTTTTTCGTCAATGACGTCTTTAGTCATTTCTCGACTCCATTTTAGGTCCGAAATATAAAATCTAAATGAAGCCCGATTCTTCTTCTTCTTCGAACCAACTTTGACAAATCTTTGTCTCGTTAATAATCATTAGTCCATCAAGCCCAACTATACTTAAATGGCTCGAATTGTAGTTTCGACACTCAAGATAATTTCTGAAATAAATTCCTTTAATTAAATCACCGTACAAAAATTTTTAATGGCGAAAAAATTACCTTCGGAGATTAACTAAAGTTTTTTGGGAGCTCACACACATAATTCGATCAACTTAAATATCTTTCACATTCAACAGATGAATTGATTGTTTAATTGTGAACAATAAATGTCTTTCACATCCAACTGACAAACTGAAAATTATTCTACACACAGACAATGCAAGTGACCCGACAGTCAATATACAAACTCAGCCATTCATGTAGCACTAACATTCACACTAATACCATTAAGAATTGAAACCCAAAAAAAAAAAAACTAGTTAACACAATAATACCCCAAAAATTCGTTATTAATTTCTTGAAATTTTTTGGAATTAATAAAGTGTTCATTTGTATGATTTCATGGTTCGGAGGTGGAGCGGAAGTGTTTCGGACGAATAATTACTCGAAACGTTTTATTTTCGAGGGATCAAAGGGTTGAATTTTTATTCGTTGAGTTTCTCCAAAAACATCCTTCACAAAAGTTGTAGAGCGTGTCGATACGAGTTCGTGAACATGCAGCGAGCGTAAATCGGAGTTCGCATGAGAAAGTTATGGTCAACGGAAGTTTCTATTAATTTTGGAAATTACTATAAATAGAGGATTCTGTCTTGGGAAATCCATTATTTACTTTTTTGGAAATTTCCATTTTTGAAAATATTATTTCTTTATGTTCTCTCTTATCGAAACCCTAGGATCCGGAAGTTTTGCGTCTAACCCGACCCGGACCCGATCGGAACTCCCAACTTTGGTAACCTCAGATGATGGCGCCAACCATGTTCAACTCATACCAGCCTCGCCTTCCTCCCTGTGGTGGTGGCTTGCTCCGATTTCCACCCACGGCGGCGCATCGAGGCAGCGAACCTAGGTGCAGTTAGACCCGACCGTATTTTCCTCCTCCAGTGACGGTCGACCATGAAACCGGTCTTGTTCTTCTCGTGGGAGCTTCCTCGTTCGATCCATGGTGGTGGTTTTGGACAGTTAGCACTGGAGCATAGTCAACTTGAGGTGAACAATGGATTCCGACTTGTGAGCTTGATTTCGGCCGATCTAGGCCAAACGGGCCAAAACCTCAGGTATTAAAGTTGATCCTCGTAGTATAAACTCCATTTTGGACGGTTGGATTGTTGTAGTTTTGAGTTTGGTAGGCGGCGGTGTGCCACCTCCTGTAGCAGCGCTTGGCGACTTTTCCAGCCATGTCAGGGGCAGTTTCTGGTTTTATATATCATCTACTCGTCGATACGAACATCTTGATATATAATATGTAATTTTGGGAGATGGCATGAATTAGTTAGGGTTTTCACCGTTATCGATTGTCTCGGTTATCGATCCTGGAGGATTCGGCCTTTCGATCGACTTGTAGTTTTGTCATATCGATCATAGAAGTATTCCGGACACTTTAGGTGGTCTCGAATGAAGTTTCACCTCGATTGGCGTTACTTTCGGGTTTTAGTTCAAAGTGAGGTTTCGAACTTTAATCGCTTTGTGTTTCATGTATTGAGATGAGACCATATGTGATTAGGTCCTTGACGAAGTCGTTTTGAACGGACTAGTTGGTTTTGAGTTTTATCTTGTGGGGCATGTGAAGACGCAACGGGATTTAGAGATAAGTAAATCTCACAAGATTCATTTATGAACAGAATTACTTTATTATTCGGAATTATTTGTTTAATTGTTAAATCGTTTCCCGAAATAAATATTTGTTTCAAATTATATGAACTTGATCGCCTACGGTTCACAGATAAGTAAAATGAAGTTTTATTATAAAAATGTTTTTTTACCAGTTTTGTAATTGTGAACTATAGTTGGTATTAGCGACATCCCTGAGCAGATGACTATGTATATATATTTACGTGAAATATATATATCTTGGTGAAATTATGTTTTTAGATCATTATTGTTATTAGTTCACTATTGTTGTTGTAATACCCGCAATTTCCATTTTAAATTTGAGTGATTGTATCGAATGATTATTATGCGATTTCACGATATATGTTCGATAATCATTCATTTTTACAATTATCAAAGTTTCGAAACGTTTATTTTAACGAAAAGCTCGAAATACTCGGGTTGAGAAATCGACTTTTTCTACGTACGAAATTTGGAGAAACTTCTTTCATGAAAATTGTAGAGCTCGTCGATACGAGTCCGTACACGTGCGGAACACTAAGATCGGATTTTTTCTGAATTAGTTATCGAATTTCGAAGTTTTCCGAAACATGTATATATAGAAAAAAATTTTGGAAACCCTAAAATTTTTCCCTACCGGTTCCTCTTTTTTCTTTTTCTTCTTCTTTCTTCTTCTTCTTCCAGTTTCTGAAAAAAAACTGGGTTTTTTCTCTCTCTCACCGACGCTCTCGACCGAAAAAGGGGAGAAACTTCTCCTTAATTGTTCTCCCTCCACAGACCACCTCTCGACCTCAAACCAAGTCTCAGGCGTTCGTCTCGAGCTGCTCTAGCTCCCGGAGGCAGTTTCACAAGGCGGCGCGGCCCGTGGCGGCGGCGGCACGGCCCGAACCGAAAACGGCCATTTTCGGATATCGTATGAATTAGTTATGAATTTTGTGATTTCGATCGATTTCGGTCGTTAGATTTTTGATCTGTGAAATTATGACCGTTGGATGAACTTGTAAATTTGTTATGATGATCATATGACTGTCCCAGAGGCTTTGTGTGGTCATGAGTGAAGATCCGACCGTTGGATCTTCGTATATGTGAAAAACGGTAATTAGGGGAGCGATTCGTGAGAAACCGCTCGTCGGATTTTAATGTAAATTAGAATCTGGCCGTTAATTAGTGGTTAAATTATGTGTTGAATTTGTTGGCTAAATTCAAATCACATTTGATTAGGTGATTGACGGATTTTATTTGCGTGGGCTATTCGGCGTTAATTATAAATTATAATTTATAATTATATTGAAGACGCAGCGGGAGTTTCGAGGTGAGTAAAACTCACGTGGTTCATATTACGAACCGAGCATTTTAATTTATTTATTTTTGGTAATTGTGTGAAAATATATTTGCGGATTAAATATTTGTTTTAAAATTTCATGGACTTGAATCACCACGGTCCATAGGTAAGTAAAATGAATTTTAACTATACAAATGAATTTCATAATTTTCTTGTGTGAACTATAGATGGTATTAGTGGTCATTCCTGAGTGGATGATTACGTATATATATATTTACGTGAAAAATATATATTGATGAGTGGATTGTTGATTGAGTTGAATTGATGAGTTGATTTTATTACAATTGTGTAATTCCATAATAATATGATGTATCTTGGTTGGGATATTTTCAGTATGTGATATTATATGTTGTGTTCATTTATGGGTTTAGGGTCGACGTAATGACCGGTGTGGGTAATCGGACGCTCTAATCCTAGTGTGGATGATGGGATACGATTGGTTGAGTATGTAGAATTATTGGACGTTCTAAATATGTATATAGGAATACATATTGATGAAATACAATAATTGATAAATATGTCGGATGCCATAACCTAGGCCAGGTGACGGGCTACGATTCAGTTAGAGCTCTAGTCTGTCAAGTACCGTATTTTATAAATACGATGATGAGAGTTGTGGGGATAGTTGTGAGTTGGGTTGTTTTGATATATTGATTTGGTGTTGATTGATATTGTTATTAATTGCATATATGAAAATTAATGAGTGTTGCTGTGTTTGGGAATAAATGAGATTCAATTAAGTAACAGTTCCTTCTTTTACTCATACAAGCTTTCATAAGCTTACCGGGTTTTGTGTTGTTGCAATCCCGGTACACTATTCAATGGTGTAGCGGATATTCCTGCAGGTCAGGATAACCAGGGAGGTGACCGAGCTGCTTAGGTGATACAGCAGTTTTGTTATTTATTTAGTTGTGAGGTGTGTGTATGCTCATTTAGAGCTTTACATTACATTTTGGATTTGAGTTGTAATAATTAACCGAGACACTATTCGGTTTGATTTTATTTCGTGAGGTGGGTATGTTAAGAAAAGAAATTTTCAGGATGATTAATTTGAGTTTGTAGTATTTTTCATGTTTCGGATTTTGAATTGTTATTCTAAAATTCGGGGCGTGACAGTTTGGTATCAGAGCGTAAGGTACATATTTGGTGATATGTCAATACTTACCGAGTGATGGCCCGTCTGCAGCGGATCCCCATCGTGTGCTCTTCGGTATTGACAATGTCATTGGGTATGTGAGTGCGTTAGGTTGGCTAGGAACGTTAGTACTTTTAGAAAATTTAAGCATTGTTATGCATGATCAGTACTTGGTTAATATGGACTTGCATTTGACTTATGCTTTGTTTAAGTGTTATGCGTGTATTAATCAAGTATATCATGCTTATTAGGTAATGGAGATTGAGGGAAACGAGGCCAGAGGTCGGGGTAGAGGTAGACCTCGTGGCAGGGGTAGAGGCCGAGGAAGGGGTAGGGCCCCTCCAGTCGAAGAAGTATTCGAGTCAGAGGAAGATGCACCTTATGAGGATCAGCATATTCCTCCTGTAGCTATGGTTGATAATCCTGCTCGCTTGCTGATGCTAGCAAGGGAAATTACTCGCTTGGGAGCAACCAAGTTTGGAGGAGGCACTGATTATATGGTGGCGGATCGTTGGATAGAGGATTTGCAGACTTATTTCGATCTGCTTGATTGCACTGAGACCGATAAGAGGAAGCTAGCCGCTTTCATGCTGAAGGATGAGGCTAGGGTGTGGTGGAACGTCACTCAGAGGAGCATTGAGGTGTCTACCTTGACATGGGACGGCTTTGAGAGGCTGTTCAGGGAGAAGTACTTTCCACCAGCAGTGAAGGAGAGGTTGGAGCGAGAGTTCCTTGCACTTGTACAGGGGAAGATGACCGTAATTGAGTATGATGCGGAGTTCTCCAGATTGTACAAGTATGTGAGGCAGATGGAGGATGAGGACTTGGCCAAGAAGTTTCAGAGAGGGTTGAGTCCTTCGATTGAGCGTGATGTAGCCATCTTGGAGCTGAAGACCAAGAGAGAGATCTTGGCTAAGGCACAGATCATTGAGCAGCAGAACCTGATTCGTAGAGAGAAGGAGTCTGCTGAGAGAGACTTCCAGGGCAAGGGAAAGGCCATAGCAGGGAGCAGTAGAGCTAGAGACTTCAGGGGTGGGTTCTGGAAGAGACAGAGAACTCAGTTTCAGCATCAGGCTCCAGCTAGGGCAGCAGTAGCTCCTCCTGTTCAGGCTATGCCTATCAGGCAGATAGCACCAGCAGCTCCAGTGAAGTGCTTTAACTGTGGCGAGCCGGGCCACATCTCTCGTGCGTGCACGAAGCCACGGGGTAGGTTATGCTACAGTTGTGGACAGGCAGGGCATCAGGCTAGGGAGTGTCCTCGGATTCAGGGTAGAGTGCAGGGTAACCAGCAGAGGCAGTTACCACCTGCTCATGCTAGGGTCTTTGCCATCGGTCAGGCAGGCACGGGAGTGGAAGGTACCTTATCTGTTTATCACTTTCTTGCTAGAGTACTGTTTGATACGGGAGCCTCACACTCTTTCATATCTAGTTCGGTTGTGGATGTTTTGGGTTTGATTGCTATGCCTATGACTAGATCATTGTGTGTTACATCACCTCTCGGTGTGTCTCTTGAGCTTAGCATGCTTTGTGATGATTGCCCTATTGGGATTGGTGGCAGAGAGTTCTCTGCATCTTTGATTGTGATTCCGGATCACACGTATGATGTGATTTTGGCTATGGATTGGTTGAGCCCGAACCATGCTGTTATTGATTGCTTTAGGATGATTGTGTCCTTCCATGTTCCGGGACAACCGGTGTTTCATTACCGTTGTCTGAAGTCTGACATCACCATGAGGATAGGGATTTTGGCCCATATTGAATCAGGGAGTAGTACTTCAAAGATTACAGGGATTCCTGTAGTTTCAGAGTATGAAGATGTGTTTCAGGAGATCCCTGGGTTACCTCCGAAAAGGGTAATGGACTTCTCCATTGATGTGATACCGGGTACTTCACCGGTGTCGAAAGCACCCTATCGAATGGCTCCAGCTGAACTTCAGGAGTTGAAGGTTCAGATTGAGGGCTTACTTGCACAAGGGTTCATTCAGGCAAGTGTGTCTCCTTGGGGCGCACCAGTGTTGTTTGTGAAGAAGAAGGATAGTTCACTTCGTCTATGTGTGGATTATCGACAGTTGAACAAGGTGACCATCAAGAATAGGTACCCTTTACATAGGATTGATGACTTGTTCGATCAGCTTAGAGAAGCTACTGTATTCTCGAAGATTGACTTGAGGTCTGGATATCACCAGTTGAGGGTGAAGGAGGAAGATATTCCAAAGACGGCATTCAGGACCAGGTATGGACATTTTGAGTTTCTTGTCATGCCTTTTGGTCTCACGAATGCCCCCGCAGCATTTATGGACTTGATGAACCGTACGTTCAGTCCTTACTTGGATCAGTTTGTGGTAGTGTTCGTTGACGACATCTTGATTTATTCAAAGTCGTCAGCTGAGCATGAGAGGCATCTGCGGATAGTGCTGCAGACATTGAGAGAGCAGAAACTATTTGCCAAGTTCGAGAAGTGTGACTTCTGGCAGAGTGAAATCAAGTTCCTTGGTCATGTGGTCTCGAAGGATGGAGTTTCTGTGGATCCTTCGAAGGTTGAAGCAGTGATGAGTTGGAGTCGCCCTACTACGGTTACAGAAATCCGTAGCTTCCTTGGATTGGCCGGGTATTACAGGCGCTTCATTGAAGGGTTTTCTGGTATTGCTTCGGCTTTGACCAAATTGACCAGGAAAGACACTCAGTTCGTATGGTCGGACAAGTGTGAGAAGGCTTTCATTGAGCTGAAGACTAGATTGACTACAGCTCCGGTGTTGACTATTCCTACTAGTGGTGGTGGATTAGTCATTTACAGCGATGCATCTCATCAGGGTTTTAGGTGTGTGTTGATGCAGAATGGAAGTGTTGTTGCTTATGGTTCTAGACAGTTGAAGGTACATGAGCGGAATTACCCTACTCATGATCTAGAGCTAGCAGCTGTGGTGTTTGCCTTGAAGATTTGGAGGCACTATCTTTATGGTGAGAAATTTGAACTCTTTTCTGATCATAAGAGTTTGAAGTATCTATTCTCCCAGAAGGAATTGAACATGAGGCAGAGGAGATGGATGGAGCTCATTAAGGACTATGATTTCACCTTGGAGTATCACCCCGGAAAGGCGAATGTAGTGGCGGATGCTTTGAGTAGGAAACCGCGGGTAATCATGGCATCGATTATGGTGCGGGAGTGGCGCATGTTGGAAGCTGCATCAGAGTTCGACCTTATGCCAGCAGGAGCAGGACAGGGAATCTTTCTCGGTAGTATCACCTTACAGCCCACCTTGATCTCCAGGATCATTCAGGGTCAGACACTTGATGAGTTTGCTCAGGCGAGGATTGCTGAGATGACTGCTGACCCGGATGTAGAGGGTCCTTCTGAGTGGATGATTGGGGCTGATGGAGGGTTGAGATTTCGAGGGAGATTGTATGTACCGAGTGTTGATAACCTCAGGGAGGAGATCATGCGAGAAGCACATAGGTCTCGATATACTATACATCCAGGAGGTACTAAAATGTATATGGATCTACGAAGGCAGTTTTGGTGGTATGGTATGAAGAGGGATGTGGCGGAACACGTGTCGAAGTGTCTTATCTGTCAACAGGTGAAGGCAGAGCATCAGAGACCAGCAGGAATGCTGAACCCCTTATCGATTCCTGTTTGGAAATGGGAAGACATCTCTATGGACTTTGTGACTGGATTGCCCAGATCCAGGCAAAGTTATGACTCGATTTGGGTGATTGTTGACCGGTTGACTAAATCGGCACACTTCCTTCCGGTGGCAAAAACGTACTCAGGTGATGCATTGTGTAAGTTATATGTGAACGAGATAGTGAGACTTCATGGAGTGCCTGTGACGATTGTATCTGATCGTGATGCTCGTTTCACTTCAGAATTCTGGCGTAGGTTCCATAAGGCATTTGGTACGTCTCTTGCTATGAGCACTGCATTTCACCCACAAACAGATGGACAGACCGAGAGAGTGAATCAGGTGATGGAGGACATGCTCAGAGCTTGTGTTCTGGATTTTAAGGGTAGTTGGGCAGATCATCTGCCATTGGTAGAGTTTGCCTACAACAACAGCTATCACTCTAGTATCGGTATGGCTCCATATGAGGCTCTTTATGGTAGGCCATGTAGAACTCCTATCTGTTGGGCGGAAGCAGGGGATAAAGGGCTCATCGGACCTGAGATTGTACAGGAGACTACAGAGAAGGTCACTACTATTCGGGACAGAATCCGAACCGCTCAGAGTAGACAGAAGAGTTATGCTGACTTGAAGAGGAGACCGTTGGAGTTTGAGACAGGTGATCATGTGTTCTTGAAAGTCTCACCTATGAAAGGTGTGGTGAGATTTGGCAAGAAGGGGAAACTCGCACCGAGGTATGTTGGACCCTTTGAGATTCTAGAAAGGGTTGGTAACTTGGCATATCGTCTTGCTTTACCTGTTAGCATGTCGGGTGTGCACAACGTCTTCCATGTGTCTCTGCTCAGGAAGTATGTTCGAGACGAGTCTCACGTGATTGACCACGGTACGATTGAAGTGAACTCGGATGTGACGTTTGTGGTTGAACCTGTTCGTATCTTGGATAGGTCTACAAAGAAACTTCGTAGGAAAGAGGTGGATCTCATGAAGGTGTTGTGGAGTCATCATGATGAGGGTGATGCATCATGGGAGTTAGAATCTGACATGAGGACGAGGTATCCACAGCTTTTTGGGGAATTGGGTACTTGAATTTCGGGACGAAATTCCTTTAAGGGGGGTAGATTGTAATACCCGCAATTTCCATTTTAAATTTGAGTGATTGTATCGAATGATTATTATGCGATTTCACGATATATGTTCGATAATCATTCATTTTTACAATTATCAAAGTTTCGAAACGTTTATTTTAACGAAAAGCTCGAAATACTCGGGTTGAGAAATCGACTTTTTCTACGTACGAAATTTGGAGAAACTTCCTTCATGAAAGTTGTAGAGCTCGTCGATACGAGTCCGTACACGTGCGGAACACTAAGATCGGATTTTTTCTGAATTAGTTATTGAATTTCGAAGTTTTCCAAAACATGTATATATAGAAAAAATTTTTGGAAACCCTAAAATTTTTCCCTACCGGTTCCTCTTTTTTCTTTTTCTTCTTCTTTCTTCTTCTTCTTCCAGTTTCTGAAAAAAAACTGGGTTTTTTCTCTCTCTCACCGACGCTCTCGACTGAAAAAGGGGAGAAACTTCTCCTTAATTGTTCTCCCTCCACAGACCACCTCTCGACCTCAAACCAAGTCCCAGGCGTTCGTCTCGAGCTGCTCTAGCTCCCGGAGGCAGTTTCACAAGGCGGCGCGGCCCGTGGCGGCGGCGGCACGGCCCGAACCGAAAACGGCCATTTTCGGTTCGATCTCGATATCTCGAGCTACACTCCATCATTTCACTTGATTCTTGTCTCATTGAGCTCGCCTCAACTTCCTCTACAAGCACCAAGAAGGACCGGAACTGGGTCGAACGTTTTCACGTTCGTCGGAGCTCGACCCGAACGGATCGAAATACCGAAACTTTCGATCAAGATATCTCGAGCTATACACGATCGTTTCTTGTGATTCCAAGCTTGTTGAGTTCGCAAGGAAGTTCTGAACAAGTTTCCAGAAGGGATCGGGGCCTGAGGTTGCAGTTTTCACGTCGGTTTTCAAGCTCACCGGTTTCGGCATTTTTTCCGGCCGCCGACTGTAAATCGGTAATTTCGATGCCTTCCCGTCATTTTTAGGTCTTGTGCTAGTTATAAAAGTTGCTCAGAATGATGAAACGAAGGGGACAAGCTCAGCCCCGACACCATTGGTGGTGGTCGGTGGCGGCTCTGTCCCTAACTCGGGGGACCTTTTCCGGAGGTCTAAAATTTGGTTTCTGTCCATTTTATGATTCTATGTTTCGATACGATCATTTCGGCGTATTATACGTATTTTTCGGATATCGTATGAATTAGTTATGAATTTTGTGATTTCGATCGATTTCGGTCGTTAGATTTTTGATCTGTGAAATTATGACCGTTGGATGAACTTGTAAATTTGTTATGATGATCATATGACTGTCCCAGAGGCTTTGTGTGGTCATGGGTGAAGATCCGACCGTTGGATCTTCGTATATGTGAAAAACGGTAATTAGGGGAGCGATTCGTGAGAAACCGCTCGTCGGATTTTAATGTAAATTAGAATCTGGCCGTTAATTAGTGGTTAAATTATGTGTTGAATTTGTTGGCTAAATTCGAATCACATTTGATTAGGTGATTGACGGATTTTATTTGCGTGGGCTATTCGGCGTTAATTATAAATTATAATTTATAATTATATTGAAGACGCAGCGGGAGTTTCGAGGTGAGTAAAACTCACGTGGTTCATATTACGAACCGAGCATTTTAATTTATTTATTTTTGGTAATTGTGTGAAAATATATTTGCGGATTAAATATTTGTTTTAAAATTTCATGGACTTGAATCACCACGGTCCATAGGTAAGTAAAATGAATTTTAACTATACAAATGAATTTCATAATTTTCTTGTGTGAACTATATATGGTATTGGTGGTCATTCCTGAGTGGATGATTACGTATATATATATTTACGTGAAAAATATATATTGATGAGTGGATTGTTGATTGAGTTGAATTGATGAGTTGATTTTATTACAATTGTGTAATTTCATAATAATATGATGTATCTTGGTTTGGATGTTTTCAGTATGTGATATTATATGTTGTGTTCATTTATGGGTTTAGGGTCGACGTAATGACCGGTGTGGGTAATCGGACGCTCTAATCCTAGTGTGGATGATGGGATACGATTGGTTGAGTATGTAGAATTATTGGACGTTCTAAATATGTATATAGGAATACATATTGATGAAATACAATAATTGATAAATATGTCGGATGCCATAACCTAGGCCAGGTGACGGGCTACGATTCAGTTAGAGCTCTAGTCTGTCAAGTACCGTATTTTATAAATACGATGATGAGAGTTGTGGGGATAGTTGTGAGTTGGGTTGTTTTGATATATTGATTTGGTGTTGATTGAGATTGTTATTAATTGCATATATGAAAATTAATGAGTGTTGCTGTGTGTGGAAATAAATGAGATTCAATTAAGTAACAGTTCCTTCTTTTACTCATACAAGCTTTCATAAGCTTACCGGGTTTTGTGTTGTTGCAATCCCGGTACACTATTCAATGGTGTAGCGGATATTCCTGCAGGTCAGGATAACCAGGGAGGTGACCGAGCTGCTTAGGTGATACAGCAGTTTTGTTATTTATTTAGTTGTGAGGTGTGTGTATGCTCATTTAGAGCTTTACATTACATTTTGGATTTGAGTTGTAATAATTAACCGAGACACTATTCGGTTTGATTTTATTTCGTGAGGTGGGTATGTTAAGAAAAGAAATTTTCAGGATGATTAATTTGAGTTTGTAGTATTTTTCATGTTTCGGATTTTGAATTGTTATTCTAAAATTCGGGGCGTGACAGTTGTGCAATGTGATGTTGAGGAAAATTAATTAATTTGAAAAGTACATATGGTTTTGTCGGCTTTGAGGTTTGAAAGAAGTAGGTATGATTTAAGTGATGGTTTTGAGTTGAGAAAACAATATTTGGAAAATGATTTCTTTATTGTTTTGATGTTAGAGTTGAGGAAACAATCATATGTGATAATCAGTGTGGTGATCTGTGAGATGATCTGCGTGATGATTTTGTATAAATGATGTGGGTTGTGGTTGTTGAGTGATTTTGTATAGATGATGTGTAATGTTTTCTAATTTATTTCTATTATTGAATTGCTTGTTTCTTTCGTAATCTCCTGAACTAAATTATATGCAGGGATTACTGTTTTTTGAATTGATTGATTTTAATGTAATCTTTTGAACTAAACTTTATGCAGAAATTACTATGTTTTCTATTGTTTGATTTTAGTATAATCTCCTGAACTAAACTATATACATGGATTATTATGATTTTGGATTCTGTGTTTTTTGGTGATCTCCTTAACTAATTTTCTAAGCAAGGATTACTGGTTTTATTTAGTTTAATTTGTGAGTGCGTTTGTGGATGAGACTCGTAGTGAGTTAAGAAATGTTTTATCACGTCGTTGTGGTGATAAATGCTTCCTGTTGAGAGGAAATGAGTGATTTCTTTGATTTGTTGTTGAGCTTTCAAATGATTTGGTTTGTCACGATGGTGACTTGTGTTTTCCTTAAAAAAGAAAAGGATTTTGCTTTTAGAGATAATCATTGTGTTGATTTGTTGTCCTTGAGTCGGAAAGGTGTTTTGTGATTATTACGGTTTACTCACACGAGCTTGCAAAAGCTTACTGGGTTTGTCTTTTCAACCTGCTGCACTATTCTATGGTGTAGGGGTTATTGTGCAGGTCAGAGTCGTCGAACCTGAGGCCTTGTTGCTGCCATAGCGTGGACGTAGAATTGTACTTTGATTTTAGCCTTCCGCTGTGTAGTGAGTGTGGTGGGTGTGTTTACCAATTGAATTATTGTTCAGTTTAATTTGTAAACTCTCTGTAATGTAATATGTGGCTCTAAAGAATGAATCAGTATTTACATTGTGAGCTCGGGTTGTTTTGTTGCTTAGTTTAAAAGAAAAATTTTCAAAGTGTTATTTTGTGCTTGTTAAGTTACTGCGTTTCGGATTCAAATTTCTTTATTCGAAATTCGAGGCGTGACAAACATGGTAGAAACAGAGCTAAAAAAAAAAAAGTATCAAATTGATGATTATTAAGGTATTGAACTAGATTAAATTAATGAATGAACTGAATCTGTCTAACCTAAACTGTTCGTATTTATAATTGCAAATCGCACTTATGAATGCCTTAACGATTATCAATTTGACTGAAAATTTGCATAAGTGATCTATACGTTAGAACCAAAAAACTAACCCATCGAGATGTGGATATGCAATCAAAAAGTGAGTCTACCTTGAATGAGAAGGAGGAGGGCTAGCAGGAATGGGAGCCAATTGATTACTGAATCTGTAAAGTCTTACTCGATAAATTACTTAATTACTTAATGAGCTCAATTAAAGTAAGACTTTCTCGATAAATTAATTAATTACTTAATTTTTATAGCAAATTATCAATTGATACAATCTCATCCCATTTATTACCAATAGTAAACCTGTTTTTTTTTTTTTTCTAAATCCCTTACCGTACTGTAGCTGAACCTTGCACAAGGTCCAGGCCCATACGGCCATTCTCCTTCCATTTTTTGAATTGATTCTGTTAACTAATAACCTCTACAGACTTAATGTCCTGGGATTCATTATCATTATGAGGGATTGCAGATTTAATGTACTGAGCTTTAGTTATTCTAATATACATGATTTGCAGTTCTTTCCAGTTTCTGGAGGCAGTTCCGAATGATTAATCGGTTGGATTATTCATATACACATAAAAGAGCCAAAGTTATTTGATCTTACACCACTTTCATTGGTTTGAAACTTAGTAATTAAGTCGATCCATTAACATTAACAATAAAGAAGACTTCAAAAAGCTGCATCTATGTCAACTTACTTTCGTCAAAACCTATCTACTCATAAACACAAATCCACATCTGCAAAAGATCAACATCCCACTATTAATCTCACTTAACAAAATAAAACGATTCAGATTGATCAAATGCAAATGCAAATCCTAATCCAATCCAACCTAATATGGTCTTTGCTTGCCATCAATTATCACCTACTTTCAAATATCAGCGCTCGTCCTGGTGAAGAAATCTCTCTACCATGGTTCTTCTCATGTTCTTCAATCTGTACATCCTCTTTGTCTATTGCAGCAGCCTTCCTCTTTGCCATTTGCGATTAATCTGTGTATATGATAAATGCACATATATAAGTACTGGCCCTCAGTAGTATACTGACCCTCAATTTGATTTATAAAACCATTATAGCTTATAAGAATGCAAAATACCTAATCAAAAGATACTCATAGTTGCAGCAAATCAATGACCAGAATTTCAAGCAGAAAATAAAGACTAACAGCAATAATAAGATCAAATATCCATAGAGTCTATAGGTAGACATAATTGCAATGACCTTCCCATAAAGTAAACATAAAAATGAGGTTGCAATACAAATAAAATCAGCTAAGACTACTGACCTTCAAAAATAAACATAAAAATGAGCTTGCAATAAACACAGAGTTAGTGAAATCATGAAGCTAAGGCTACTGACCCTCAGAAACTAAAGCTCGTACAATTCATTTTGTACTATTGTTAGTCACAGAACTCATCATTTTCCATCAGAACAAAGAAATCTCAAAAACTTAAGCTACTGACCCTCAGAAACTAAACATAATGATCTTTAGAGGATCCATATAATCATATATTGCACATATTGCAACATTTTAATGCTGCTGACTGTCAATAAGCTCAAACAATTCATTTTGTACTATTATCAGTCACATAACATCAATTTTCGCTGCCTAGCTACACATAGAAAATGAGGTTGCAATACACATAGGTTTACTAACCCTCAATACGATACTGACCTTGAATAGTGTCACGCCCCTGATTTTTAACACAATTAAAAATCGATATATATAACCCCATAATTATACATGCGTGAACGTTCAGTCATCAATACAAAATACCTATAAACTTTGTCCCTTTTAACCCAGTTACATATTGATGCCCTGAACCCACTGTGTCAATATTGACCCGCTCCATAGAGTCATATATTACAAAAGCTTACGAATTAAATTGTCAACAACAAAATAAAACGTAAATGCTGCTCAGAGTTAACTATACAACGGAAGTCCTTATCAACGATAAAGTCACAAAAATGGCTTCCTACCGTAAAGCTGCAAAGGCACTACCTCCACTCCAGCCCCAATTATCCTAACTTGCAGGATTAACCCCTACACCGTTTGAATAGTGTATCGGGTTATCACACAACAAACCCGGTAAGCTTTTGCAAGCCCGTATGAGTAACTCAAAACAACTCACACAAAAATCACGGGACGAACCCCGCATGTTTCAATCGAGAAAACCAAATCATGCTTTGATTCCTTAAAACACGAAATAAGGGAGAATAACTCACACTTTAATTTCTTGTCAAATCAAAATAAAAGAAAGCAACTTACACCTTGGTTCCTTTTAAAACGAAACATAGAAAACAACTCACTCCTTGATTTCTATCAGTTGTACCAAAATTGTACCATAGAAAACAACCCACACTTGAATTCTATCAATATAACATAGAAAGCAACTCACTCCTTGATTTCTATCATTTGTATCATAATCGTACCATAGAAAACAACTCACACTTGAATTCTATCAGTATAACATAGAAAGCAACTCACTCCTTGATTTCTATCAGTTGTATCATAATCGTACCATAGAAAACAACTCACACTTGAATTCTATCAAATCGTTAATAAGGAAAACAACTTGCACCTTGTTACCTTAAAAATCATTAATAAGGAAGCAACTCACACCTTGTTCCCTAAAAGCACGTAATGTCATGAGTTATCAATAACCAATTCCCGTTACCCCATGAATTACCTATATGGCAGACAGATTAGAGCTCTAACTGAAAACGTAACCACCCGTCCAGCCAAAGACGTGATCACCTGATATTCCACCCAAGGTCATAGACCTTCATTCCTCGGGCCGCACAGTCCCTTGGAGCAAAACATTAAAGGAGTCGCACTGGACCCAAAATGTTACACAAATCTCAACACTTTTGAAAATAATCGAAATCAACATTTCCATAATCATTGTTTTCCGAAAAGCCATAACACAAAACAATAAAAAGCATCATTCCATGCATATTGTTTTCATACACAAATCTCAATGCTTTTCCCAAATCTCAACGTTTTTCAAAACAAATCGAAATCAACCTTTCCACAATCATTTCTTTTCCAAAAGCCACAACCTAAAAGAATAAAACGCATCATTCATGCCTACTAAAACATATATATCCACAAACCACCAAAACATATATATTTCACGTAATTATATATCTATGTAGTCATCCGCTCAGGAATGCCTACTAATACCAACTATAGTTTGCAGTTAAATCTATAACTCTGAAAAAGATAAAGGTATTTCGTTCGTAAATGAACCTTGTGAGATTACTCACCTCGAAACTCCCGCTGCGTCTTCAATACAGAACAATGCAGCCAAACCACCCAAAATAGCTGTCCAAAGAATACCTCGTCACGTACCTAAGGAATTACAGCTCTGATTCAGTCAACGAATCACAAGGAATAACGTTCGAAACCCTAAATCGAACCAAAATTCCCAAAGTGACGCCAAATGAGGCGAGACCACAACCAAGACCACCCAATGTCTCCGGAAAACTTATACGATCGATATGTCCGAACCACAAGTCGATCGGACGCTCGAATCCTCACGGATTGAATAAATCCACCGGTATGAAACGGTAAATATCATAACAAATCTAGTCGAACTCCAAAATTTGCATATTATATATAGAAATGCTCATATGAATGAGTAGAACATATATAATACCAGAAACAGTTCCCTACATGGCTAGAACACCACCACAGGCGGTGGCGCATCGCCGCCGGCCAAAACTCATTATTTCCCAAAACTCCCAACATCAAAAAGCTTCATCTAAGCATGCTTGTGAATTTTTATAACTACCTCGAAGTCAGAAAACAAGCATAAAGGATCAAAAGCCACCTCACAAGCTTTGAATTTTTGCTCAAACTGAGTTGAACCGATTTCCACATAAATCGATCAAAAAAAACACCATAGATCGATCAAGGAGCCTCCCACGAACCCAAAGATGGAAGCTTGAAGCCGTGCCATCGCCGGAACAATGTTTTCCGGTCGGGTCCGAAAACCTCAAGGTTCACTGTCTTCCAACGCCGCACACAGTAAGAATCGACGCTTGAGAATACCACATGGAGCAGCACACGGAGGAGGCGAACTGATCTGGGCTCGTCTCACCGGAAGAGGTCGCCTGAGCTCGCCGGAAAAGCCGGGTCGGGTCAAGCGGTTTTCTTCGTTTCTGAAGGTAGCAGCCGAGAGAGAAGAGAGAGAAAGAAAGTTTCCGGAAATAGAAACTTGGAAATTATGAAAGAATTTCTGATTTTTTCTCTATTTATACTAAAACGGAAACTTCTTCCGCTAGCCATAACTTTCTCATACGAGCTCCGATTGACGCGTTCCGCAAGTCCATGAACTCGTATCGACGCGCTCTACAATTTTTGTGAAGGAAGTTTTCAGAGAATCTCAACGTATCAAAAGTCAACCTTTGCACCACCCCTAAAGTCATATTTTCCGAATAAAAATTCGTCCGAAACACTTCCACTCCATCCACGAGCCACGAAACCGTTCAATAACCACAAATTAGATTCTGGAAAATCCTCGGAAAATAATTACGAATTTCCGGGGTATCACAAATAGCCTAAATGTTAGTTTCTTTGTTAAAACTACTGACCCTCATAATTTCTCAACCATTGAGAATAACCAAAATTTCTCAACCAAAATCATTTACCTGAGGGAGAGACTGTGACAACACGAGGCTGAAGGTACTGACCCTCAGAATTTCTCAACTAAAGCAACTAAGCATAATCAAATTTCGACAGTGTTGAATGCATAGCACAAAAATCAGACTATAGTTACTGACCTTCAGTAACTACAAATTTCTCTACTGACCTTCAAGACTATAGCTACTGACCAGCCGGTGTCGTGCCCTTGCTTCGCCGCTTGGGTCGCGCGCTTGCTTCGCCGCTAAGGTCGTGCCCTTGCTTCGCCGAAAACCTGGATATCGATTTATAGAGGATTTGATTTCAGACGATTTTGATTTTGGCATCACTTTGATTTTGGGAGAAATGGCTTATATTATTCAGTGACATATTACATAATTTTCTTAATATTTGAGTGTTGTTTCTGTACGATGGGTAATGGCCCGTTACAATTGTTGGCCGCATGGGCTTCGTGTTTTGGAGTCTGCTATTGGTAAATAATAGTGACATTTTGTAGTTATTGGTGCTTCCCTCTAATTTTTATTAGAATTAATTAATTTTAAATTACAAAATTCTAATTTTTGTTCAATAATATATTGTCACACCCCGAATTTTAGAATAACAATTCAAAATCCGAAACATGAAAATACTACAAACCAAAATAAACATCCTGAAAATTTCTTTTCATAACATCCTCTCCACACGAAATAAAATCAAACCGAATTTAGTCTCGGTTAATTATTACAACTCAAAACCAAAATGAAATGTAAAACTCTAAATGAGCATACACACCTCAAAACTAAATGAAATAACAAAAACTGCTGTAACACCTAAGCAGCTCGGTCACCTCCCTGATTTTCCTGACCTGCAGGAATATCCGCTACACCATTTGAATAGTGTACTGGGATTGCAACAACACAAAACCCGGTAAGCTTATGAAAGCTTGTATGAGTAAAAGAAAGGACTGTTACTTAATTTAATCTCATTTATTCCCACACACAGCAACACCCAATAATTTCCACATATGCAAGTACTAACAATCTCAATCACACACTAATTCAATATATCAAGACAATCCATCTCACAACTTTCTTTACAACTCTCATCATCGTATTTATAAAAATACGGTACATGACAGACTAGAGCTCTAACTAAATCGTAGCCCGTCACCTGGCCTAGGTTATGGCATCCGACATATTTATCATTATCGTATTTCATCAATATGTATACCTATATACATATTTAGAACGTCCGATAATTCCACATACTCAACCAATCGTATCCCATCATCCACCCAGGATTAGAGCGTCCGATTACCCCACACCGGTCACTACGTCAACTCTAAACCCATAAATGAGCACAACATATAATATCACATACTGAATCAACCCAACCAAGATACACCATATTATTATGGAATTACGCAATTGAAATAAAATCAATTCATCAATTCTACTCAATCATATCATCACACAACAATCCACTCATCAATATATATTTTCCACATAAATATATATATACGTAATCATCCACTCAGGAATGACTACTAATACCATCTATAGTTCACACAAGAAAATCATGAAATTCATTTGTATAGTTAAAATTCATTTTACTTACCTATGGACCGTGGTGATTCAAGTCCATGAAATTTAAAAACAAATATTTAATCTGCAAATATTTTTCACACAATTACCATAAATAAATAAATTTAAAACATTCGGTTCGTAATATGAACCACGTGAGTTTTACTCACCTCGAAATTCCCGCTGCGTCTTCAATATAATTATAATTATAATTAACGCCGAAATAGCCCACTCAAATAAAATCCGTCAATCATCTAATCAAATATGATTCAAATTTAGCCAACAATTTCAACACAAAAATTAACTACCATTTAACGACCGGATTCCAATTTACATTAAAATCCGACGAGCGGTTTCTCACGAATCGCTCCCCTAATTACCGTTTTGCACATATACGAAGATCCAACGGTCGGATCTTCGCCCATGACCACACAAAGCCTCTGGGACAGTCATATGATCATCATAACAAATTTACAAGTTCATCCGATGGTCATAATTTCACAGATCAAAAATCTAACGATCGAAATCGATCGAAATCACAAAATTCACAACTAATTCATACGATATCCGAAAAATGCGTATAATACGCCGAAATGATCGTATCAAAACATAGAATCATAAAATGGACAGAAACCAAATTTTAGACCTCCGGAGGTGGCCGGAAAGGGCCGCCGGAGTTAGGGACATAGCCGCCACCGACCACCGCCAATGGTGTCGGGGCCGAGCTTCTCCCCTTTGTTTCATAATTTTGAGCAACTTTCATAACTAGCACAAAACCTAAAAATGACGGGAAGGGATCGAAAAGTACCTATTTACAGTCGGCGGCCGGAAAAATTCCAGAAACTGACGAGCTTGAAAACCGACGTGAAAACTGCAACCTCAGATCCCTTCTGGAAACTTGTTCAGAACTTCCTTGCGAACTCAACAAGCCAAGAATCACAAGAAATGATCGTGTATAGCTCGAGATATCTTGATCGAAAGCTTCGGTGTTTCGATCTGTTCGGGTCGAGGAAAACGTTCGACCCAGTTCCGGTCCTTCTTGGTGCTTGTAGAGGAAGTTGAGGCGAGCTCAATGAGCCAAGAATCAAGTGAAATGGTGGTGTGTAGCTCGAGATATCAAGCTCGAACCGAAAATAGTGGTTTTCGGTTCGGGCCGTGCCGCCGCCGCTACAGGCTGCGCCGCCTTGTAAAACTGCCTCTGGGAGCTAGAGCAGCTCGAGACGAACGCCTAGGACTTGGTTTGAGGTCGAGAGATGGTCTGTGGTGGGAGAACAATTAAGGAGAACTTTGTTCTCTTTTTCGGTCGATTTTCGTCGAGGTACTGAGGTTGGGGACGATGAACAGTGTTTTATGGAAATGTAAGGAGGCCGGTCCAAATGGTAGGTTTCTGAAAAATTAGCTAGGGTTTTTTCCTATTTATACAAGTTTCGAAAAAACTTGTTAAATCGATAACTAATTCAGAAAAAATCCGATCTTCGTGTTCCGCACGTGTACGGACTCATATCGACGAGCTCTACAACTTTCATGAAGGAAGTTTCTCCAAATTTTGTACGTAGAAAAAGTCGATTACTCAAATCGAGCATTTCGAGCTTTTCGTTAAAAATAATCGTTTCGAAACTTCGATAATTGTAAAAATGAATTATTATCGAACATTAATCGTGAAATCGCATAATAATCATTCAACACAATTACTCGAATTCAAAATGAAAATTGCGGGTATTACATATATGTAAAATATATATAAAAAGAAAAAGTACAAAATTATGTAGCACGTGTATAATATTTTCGATGCATCTGTTCCTTCTCCGAATTATGGTGGTGTGGCCGTGTGAGTGGTGTTATTCGAAATGAAAATGGAGAGCTTATAGAAAAAGTCATGTGGTTTCAACGTTGCATGCTGAGTTGTTGGCAGTTAAGCGTGGATTGGAATTGATCCCAGTAATGGCCTTGACTACGTACTGTTATTGTACTTGGAGATTGTATGGTGGCTACTAAGGTCATTGGTGAACCGGGGAAGGATCTCTCCCAGCTTGGTATCTTGTTAGAGGATATTGAAGAGTAGCTGCATGAGTTGCCTACCGTTGGTATTCAACACACTTATAGAAGTTTCAACAATGTTGCACACAGGTTAGCTAGCTATGGATTTGATTTCAAGGTTCATGAAGAATGGTTCACAATTGCTCCAGAGTTTGTACTAGATGCCCTCATTTACAATTGTACTTGTATGAATCAATAATATGTAAAAATTTCTTCTTCCTTCAAAAAATAATATCTTTGAATTCAAAACTACGAAAAATCTAACAAAATTTTTTTGAAAATGTGAAATACAAAAATATTTTCAAAAATAAGTAACTACATGTATTATTTGCATATTAAACATATTAAGTGACACTAACACTCAATTATCTTTTGAAAATAATTAGTTAGTAAATTTCAGTCTCTGTTCAAACTTTTATAAGCTCTGATGTATACAGAGCCTCTCAAGTCTCAACTCTCAACACAAACTTTTCTAATACCTTTGACCAATTGAAAAGGTAATGAAAATTTATTTCAAAGTTTAAAAAATATATATGCCAAAGGATACAATTTGCAACCTCTTCGGCATCCAAAACATCAACCTGGTCAAATAAGGCCGAAACCTACAAGGACTTGGGTATAAAGTATGTCCGGGTCATGTCCAATGTTATCACCAAGACCACCTGCATAAATCACACTGAATCGACATTCTCCTTACAACTCCAAATCACCAAAGAAACAATTAAGATAAAAGTACAAGTTTAGGGGGTGTATTCAATCCAGATTTTAAATGATTCTGATTGATTTTTTATAATCCGTGGATTTTCGTGGATTCTACAGAATCCACGGATTGTTTTAATTCCACACGGATTTAAACAGATTTTAATGTATTGTATTAGCAAGATTTGTTTGGATTTCATAAGTACATGGCTTGTCCTTATAACAATAATTGAATAAAGAACATAATTGAATAGTATAATTTTTTGGACAAACATAATACAATAATTATTATGACTTGAAAAAAAAAGTTTCATAAAAATAAATTATGTATGTCAAAAGAGATTAGCAAAAATATAAAGACAACCAAAGGAACACATTATGAAAAATGCAGAGGCAATTAAAAATGTACATTAGAAAGCTGCATACTCATCCATTCCAACCTCATTATCATCATAACCTTCTTGATCCCCATCATCCATATGTTCTTCATTATTCTCATTCTCATTGCCTTGAGTATCATTGTTATTCTCTTGACTTCCATTATCAACCATGATGATAATACTCTATTATACATACATAGAAAAATTTTCATTAGCATTTATATATAATCGTTTGTTTTGTATCTTATTTGTAAACACGTCAAAAATCATCACAAATGCAAACAAGTCACAACAAGCATAATGTATTAAGGTGATTATCATTTCCAATATCAAGTATGTACCATGATTACAAGATTTACAATCTGCATATGTTTAGTAAAATGCACAAACTGGATTACATATATATATATATATATATATATATATATATTTGTATGATCTATAAGGCCCCCGCCTATAAGGTTATTATTTGATCATAGCTAGCTTAATTAAATGTGAGTTAGATTACATATATATTTGCATCAGTAACACTAGTAATAACCAGTTTGATCATAGCTAGCTTAATTAAATGTGAGTTAGATTACATACATATTTGCATCAGTAACACTAGTAATGACCAGTTTGATCATAGCTAGCTTATTTAAATATAATAGTGGAGTGTGTGGACAAACTAATCCATCTTGTAAGGACAGACTATAGAAAGAATATTGTAAATACGATGCTATATATATGTACAAGACATTTGATATAAATTAAAGGTTCTATGCTTCCTGGTTTGGTATTTTCAATCTTTGACAAATGAGATATTGTGGTGTGATTTCATTGTTTTTTGTTAATACCCAGAATGATTTTTGAGTTGATGATCAACCAAATAAGCATATGGATGGTCTCCAATTATGAAACAAAGTCTACTCAAGATTTCATAAAGCAGCTTTCCATACAAAGTCTTCATAATCATAACCAGACACATGAAAAACTAAAAGGGATAATTATCTTATTACCTCTTTGCTTCAATGTCTTTCTTGAAATCAAAGTTCGGCTCATAGCAGTCAAGAACTGAAGCAGGAACCTGCTCATTCAAAAGAAAAATAGTTAAGATCGACCTCAGCTCAGCATTGTCTTTCACCCCAAAAACTCAAGAAAACAAAATTTCTTCCGGAATGTTCTTGAATGCTTATGAATGCATTAGACTATATCATCACAGTCAAAAGAAATTATTTAGCTGGATACCTTATTATGGTAAGAGCTAGCTAGCATATAGCAGCAAATCCAAACAATATAGCAGATTTGGATAAAAACAATAATATGTCACTGTGGTCCAAAAAAAAAACATGATTTGTTATTATAGAAACTAAAGATGGATAACTTCGCAATAGCAAGAAACATGAAAACAATATTCTATAGTTAAAACACAAGACTACCAAAGTACCAGTACTCAAAAACACAATTGTATTTTGATTTCTCGAGAAAGAAATTCAAAATTCATTATTTCTATCAAATTTCTTTAGTCTGAAAGATTTTGCAAGTGTTTAAGTGTTAAAAGATACAAAGCAAAGTTGTAATAGATACAGTACATATCTAATGAAGAACAAAAACATGAAACCAAACAGATTAATTCAAACCTAATAGAGTATAGGTAGACATTTTAGGAAAAGAGGAAAACATATGCCCCAAAAGCTGCTATATAAGACAGCATCATATATCAAAAGTCATTTTTATAATCAATCTGCCTAAACTGCATGCTGCACAACGAAATCACAGGGATCGTATCAAAACCAAAGCCATATCAAATTTGAACATGAGAAAATCTGATGAGGCAACTCTAGCTTTCCTGAGTCACAACATCTTCAGTTTCTATCAAATGAAAGATGGCACATTTGCCATTATCAAATTACACCAGTATTGGTTTGTAACAAATAACATGATTTGTTATTATAGAAAGAGAAAGTTTTAATTCAGAACAAAACTCAAGGTAAAATAAAATGAAATCTAATTGCCAACACCGAATAGTGCACGATTTGGCTTGTCTAATACTATTTCTTAAATGCATGTGCCGTTCTATATGAATTGATCCAATATCACAGCTGGTATGATTTGCAATAGAACATTCCAGCTATAATGACAGCTAGAACATGCCACAGATCAGCTGAAAAAACATGACACCACAATGAAAATTAAACTACCATGACATTGAAATCAATATGGTTCGTGTGTTATCAATTTGGCTTTTTTGGTCACATGTTTTCAATACTGATCACCAAATGGTAAATTTCATAAACAAGTAGTTAGACTTGAATAGAACAATTTATTATTATCATTGAGCCACTTGAGTGCAGGTGTAAACATAGCAACATTCCTAAAAGTTCCAACAATGCACTAACCAGATCAAAACAACACAAACCATGCGACCAGAGAGCAAAAATTGAAAAGGCTCTCCTGGATAAGGAAAAAAGTATTGCTATTTCATGGGTAAAAATCACAAAGTACACAAGGTTACATATCCAAACATTTTTATAACTCTCTCTATTACAAAGCCAAACAAAAATTTCAGCCTAAAAAAGAAAAAGCCCCAAAAGAAGCCAAGTATTATTTCAACTATCAATACCATACCAAATATGCAGAATCCAACACATTCACATAAACGTATCAAAAATAGCCAAAATCTCTGCAATCAACACTGGCATGTGTATCAAAAATACCTTTTTAGCAAGTGATAATTTCCCCCAAGTTCATAGATTGAGGTCAGTTCGTCTTCTCTCTTTGTCAGTTCGTTTTCTGTCTTTGACGCCTTTTCATCTTCAGAGTGAGAGAAAAAAAAAATGAAAGACGTCAAAATCTCACGTTTAGAGGGTGGATTTGTGATAGAGTTTGATATTTATACCAGGCACCCTAGAATACTACAAAATCAAGCATCTAAAAAAATCTTTCAAAATCGCTGGGCTTTTGAATACCACTAGATTTGAAAGGACTTTTTTAAATCTTGATTGAATACCACAAGATTTTAAATGACTTCTTAAAATCTTGATTGAATACCACCGGATTTTAAAGGACTCTTAAAATACAAAAAAATCATATAGACTCCTAATTGAATACACCCCCCCTTAGTATTGTTGGGCTAAGAAATTTATATAAGCTAAATACCTGATCCATGCTGGCACCGGAGGACCTCCGAAACAACTTCATTGACATCGACAGTGTCAAGCTTTCCAAGAAGGTCAAGAGTGGTCAAACCCCAATATGCCCCATTCAATCTTATATGCTCCATCAGAACTTATTCATAAGAGTCCTTTTCCTGAGATAGCATCGATCACCTTGTTGTAAATATATATTATGTATCATCTATAAAGCAAAATATCTATATGTGTACTTGGGTTCGAATTCGACCTTTGCTTTCAAACTTTTTACTAATGAGATTTGTAGCTTGAGATTGATGGGGTTAGGTTCAATTGCTGTATAGAGTTTAACTTCAATTCTTTTGTTTGTTCTGTTCAGAAATTTGATATTTCAATCCTTAGTGAGGAAATAACAATTTTGTCGTTATTTGTTTGGCACAAAATTGTATAAGACCTGCCAAATTTACCAGCGACAAATGTGAGCATTCCTCGCTAAAAGTCTCATTTCAGTGACGAATGATTTCCTCGCCCTTTATACATTCAGCGATGAATGTGAGCATTCCTCGCTAAAAGTCTCATTTCAGTGACGAATGATTTCCTCGCCCTTTAAAAAAAGTTCTTGTCGTAGTTTGAAGATTGAGGATTCATATTTTTTGGTTTTTCACTTTGTGGGTTCATTTTTTATTTTTTTTTTGTCATCTTACTTCGCTGCGTTTTTGTGTTTACTTTTGTAGTCTCTTTTGTAAATTTTGCATTAGCTTGTTCCTCTCTTGTGGGAGTGGGACTAGTAATTGCAGACGGCTGAGCCTGTTAAAGTCTTGTTATGTGAGATTTGACTTGTTTTTGTTTCTCCTTTTTCTTTTTCTGTTTTTTCAAAGGGAAAGACGACAAACTATATTAAGTGAAACTGAGGAGTACATGGAACGATAGAAAAGCATCGAAATAAAAACAATAAAGCATAACAAGATGCACAATCGCATCTATAATGTAGGAAAACAATAAAGGATAACAAGATGCACAGATGCTTCTAGAATGAAAGGCAACCATGTGACTTGATGTCGAACGACATCGCTGCACTGAATATGTCACGAGAGTAGTGTAAATTTAATAGTAACCAATGATATGATCATCTAGGAGAGGTGATTCGCTCTTTGGGAGTTCGAAAGTAACCGAGGGTGTTAGAAACTCGAAAATTAGCAAACGAACTCCCGTGAACCAAAACAAATACCAGATCAATATAAGCAGCTGTCTCGGATCTAAGATCCGGATTTGAATACGACCCGGATCCCAAATATTGACACGCTCAAAATGAGTGTCAATCCCCGGCAACGGAACCAAAAGTTGACACGCTCAAAGTGAGTGTCAATCTCCGGCAACGGCGCCAAAAATTGACAGCGCTCAAAGTAAGCACCCAATTTAACCCTGTAAAATGTCATCGTTAGTATATAGTAAATAGGGATCGTTCAAGCCGGGGATTGAGGGTACACCAGTAATTGCATAAACAAATAAAGAATTATGTATAAATATTAAGTATTATTTACAAAGATAAAACAAAGAACAAGAATATAAAAGTAAATACAAATAAAATATTGCACAAACACAAAATCTAAATAAAAACTAATTCTAACACAAAACTAACTAGAAAAACACACATGAACTGAAACTAACATCCTAAAAACTAAACATAAGTTCACAAATTCTTTTAAGGTATTTTCAGATTATATTTGAAATATTTACAAGTACGAAAAGCTAAAAACACAAATTTATATACAAGAACACATATCACGAAATCAAAGAAAGGTTTTGGGGGGTTTTGGAATGAAAATTTTAGAAAACAAAAATAGAACAAAAAGTTGAAGATGAATGGAATCATGAACAGAAACTTTTGGTAACAATTCATCCACCATAATTCAAGATCAATTTGTTATATGCATCCTTAATCCTTTACTAATGCCATGAAAAGTTATCAACCAAGAAACAAAGTTAAAAGCAAACAATGTCTCTTATTTTACTTCCCTTTACACAATTGATCAAGCAAAGCACCTAACCAATATATTTTGAAAACAGGTTTCACACAATCAAAGCAATCATGCAAACTCAAGTTTCAAATCATTAAGTTCATGTGAAAGTTTGGTTATTATGCAAATCCAAGTACACAAAGCATGTCAATTCAATGCATAAACAATCTGATTTCGACTTATGTCCTAAGCCTTTACTACTTATTTGAATTAGGATTACAAAGCATAAACCTAATTACTATCTCCAATTACATGCAATTACTCCATGTTTCGAACCAAAGAACAAAAACATGTAAACGTTTTCTTTAAAACAAAATCAGATTATCTTTTCATATAAATGAAGCACACAAAGATCAAGAACACATAAAATAATATTATATTGAAAAGAGTATCAAAATTGTTCTAAAAATAAGATTATGAACTCATAATTTCAGTTTACACAAAGAAAATAAAAAACAGAATTTTGTATCTACAATTACACATAACCGTGAAGATATGATGATAAAGGTGGTATGAACAACCCTTGATTACGTCCCAAAGATCCAAAGCAGCTCCAAGGTGGCGGCACAAGGTGGTGATCACAGCTAGAAGGGTGGATGGCACGGCTAAGCTCCTTGAAGATATAAAAACTGCTATGCAAGAATACTAGAAAATGGAGAGGAAATGGAGGGACAAAAAAGATGAAATGGATGAAGTAATGTACTAAAAACTAGAGAATGGAGAGAAGATGGAGAGACAAAGAAGATGAGATGGATGAAGGAATGTGTTGTTACTTCTTTGTAGCCTCTATTTATAGGCTATCAAGCCATAGTGTTTGGCCTTAAACAAATCATGATGAGTTAGGTTTGAGCACCTAAACACTAATGGAATTGTTAGGTTTAAGCACTTAAACACTAATGGAATTTGTTAGGTTTAAGCCACTTTCTGCTCATTTTTCCTTCAATTAATTCTCCACCAAGACTTCAGATTTTGCCTGTGACTTCTTCATAACAAATGTTCCACTATGAGTGTAGATCATCCTGGTCAAATTTCAGAGCTTTTAGTATAGTGGTTGGGCCGGAAATGCTGTTGGACTTCTTACAGGTCCAGTTTTTCAGTTTTGCTTCTACAGAAAATTAGACTGATCTTTTGAAAGTCTTCCACTTCTATCTGGATCTTGCACTCTTCATAAGAAATGTTTCTTAGGATGTCTAGAATGGATCTGCAGAGTTTCAGCTTATTTCGAGTTCATTTCGTCAGGCGGCCGCTCCTTCTTCCTTGTTTGGCTTGGTTTCTCCTAGCAGGAGTAGGAAAATGTGTAAAATTGACTTTTTAGTGCATTTCCATTTTTCTCCATCATTTCTAGGTAATTATGGACCTAACACTCATTTCTTCTTCATCTATTCCAATGTACCTAAAAATAGAAATTCAGGTTAAAAATTAACTAAGCAAAATGTGAAGAATTAACTACTAAAATACACTAGGCCAAAAAATGAAACACACAACAGACTTAATTCGTTGTGGGATATGGACAACCCCCGTTGTGTATCGGAGCGTTGTCTGTTGAGAATTTGCACAACGGTGGAGCACCGTTGTATGATATACAGACACTCGACATCTTTTTGTTATCAGCGTTGTGTCTTCTCTCGACAGATCCCAGACACAGCTGCTGCGCAACCATCTGTAGAATTGTAGGTGCATTCTTCATACAACAGACTTCTTTCCAAGCTGTTGTTGGTTAGCCTAGTCAGACAACATTTTTTTTTTCTTAACTACCGCTGTGTGTTATAGGAGCTTAGGTCTGTTGTGTGAATTGTTGTTTAGCCATTGTGTAATCTGAAATTTGCAGAATTATACTCCATTATTGCATAAATAACTATACTGATCAATATTTGAAAGAAATTAGAATCCAGTTCATCAATTGAACTACTCCGATCTATTTATTAAAGTACCAAATGTACTATTAAGGTAATATTTTCCAATCATCTATACAAATTAGAACACAAGGAAGCATCTAATGTTTTCCAATCTTCATCCTCTTCATTTGTGGATGCTTCAGTAGTAACTTCTTCAAATTCAATAAAAGTTCTATCATCTGCCTTCCTTTTGGAAAGGAGAATGTATGCTGCTGCATGCAAAAGGATTCAATGAAGATACTCCTGGATTCAAAGAAGATACTCCTGCTGCATATGAATTTTATACGCCAGCAGAAGCAGGAATGCAAACATAGTATTAATATTTTCCCTCTCTTCTGTGACTAGACCCTGCATCCAAAATTAAAAAAGAAAAATTATTATTACTCATAAACATGCAAGAACTTAAGGCTAGTACTATTTCTTATCATTGTTCACACTTCAACTGAATTTAACTTCTTACAAAGGATTCACATTAAGTACAAAAATCATACACAAATATCTCACTATATCAAAATTTCATTATGCTTGCACATTGTCAACAATATTACTATGAGAACAGAACATCATCAGCTAGAAAGTCTGTAACTTGAAGTATGAAGTCTAGTTGGAAGTATAAAGTCTACAACTTGTTAAGAATAGAAGCCTTAGGTCTAATAAATGCTATTTCTTAGGCCAAACCAAGCCTCTAATTGTAATCCAGTTTCTGCCAAGTACTCACTCACGTCTGCAACTTAACCCCCAGAAGAAGACAATTATACATATATGTATCCCTTATTCATTCCAGAATTACAAGAACACCAAAGCAAATTTACAATTGAATGACCCTACCTCCAGCCAACCTTTAATAAAGCTTATACCCATACTCCAACAAAGAGCATTATAACACTCTAATTGTTAAACAACCAGCCAACTTGTCTCACTTTAATTATTAACAAACAATTGAACAATTGAGCTAATTTGTCTCATGAAGTCCAAACAGAACGTCATTATCTCAACAAGAAATAAAGACCCAGCAACATCTTCATACAAGCTTTCCAACGTAATCTACAATCACCACACAGCAATCTCATTCAAGTATTAAAACAATCCCAACTAAGTTAATTAAGCCTTCAGTAACAATTCTCCAATCTCCATAGAACCCAACTTATTCCAACTCCAACTCTCAATCAACAAACCAACTATAATTAAATCAATTGATGAACTCAAAACATGATTATGAATTCAAACGTTCCGGACAACTCTACCACAACACCAATTCCCTTTAATAACTCCAATTGAATCCAAATAGAAACTGAATTCATAATAAGAAGCCATAATTACCTGAATTTGATCAATACCCAGTCAAGGAGCCTTCTTCACCCAAAATCTCTCTCCTTCACCTAACGTACTGCACAACTCCAACCTTTCACTTACCAGAGTTTTTAGATCAAAATCCAGCTCCACTCGTCTACCTTTCCTCAATTCCATACCTTGATTCAAAAACATTTATAAATTTCCCCCAACTTTTAGATCAATTCGAAAATACCAACTGCATAGCATAAGAGCTTACCGTAGCAGTGAACTGATCCCAATCTAGACTCCAAAGCCCAAACCTTTGATTTTTGATACTAGAATGGAGATGAGAATATCAATAGCTTCTATCCCGTGGCCATGTCTGACTTCTCTATTCTCAGTAAGCAAGGATGGGTGAGAAAGTGAATGAGTTTTGGGTAGATGTAGGTGAGATGACGATGGGTGTAATCGGTAGTTTGATTCGACGACGTACTGAGGCGGCGAGGTTGGTGTGACGTAGGAGATGAGCTTAGGGAGGTTGTTGATGTGGGTTCTGGAGGTTCGGAGGTCGGAGAGCCTGGTGGTTTTCTGCTTTTGCTTTTGCTTTTGCTTCTTCGAGAGAATGGAGGCCACGGTTGCATCATCTGTACCTGTAGAATTTAAAGCTACTACTGCTTCCACACGCCGCTCGGATGAGCCCGACACGAGAAACCCACTGGGTTCGATAAGAGACGAGACTAAATTGAGATACCCAAAGAGAATAATCCCTCAATCCAGGTCAACCTAGTGGCCACCAAGTTCTTCGAAACTCAATTTGGTGGGTGACATTGAGATCGGTGAGAAAGGAAAAGAGGGGCTGTGGGAGAAAACGAGGGTTTGAGAGAAAAAGGGAATTTCTAATCATAAACCAAAGCACACAGATCTGGCCAGAAAAAAAAGTGAGAGACAGATGAGAGAGAGTGAAAAATCTGAGCTCCAATTTGGTTTGGTTTGTTTTATTCGAAGAGGAAGAGACGCAAATGAGAGAGTTATTAGGACACCTCGATAAAACTATGTCCTTATAGGGTGTCCTCAAATGTGGTTTTTGTCAAAGTGTTGAAACAGCCTTAAGTGGGAGTGAGAGAATCTCTCATAATAGAGAAGGTAGCTAGCAGCACTAATTAATTTGTCGAAGGCGCGCATTTGGTTCTTTTATTTTGTGTCCGTGACTCAGACAGCACATAAATCAAGTTATGTTGTCTGATTATCTACATATTAAAATTGAGCTGAGGTGTGCAATCAACGTATTACTTTTGGCGCTAGGCATAGGCGTTTTTCATTCAGACAATACAAATAAGTAATTATGTTGTAGGAGTACATATGTAACCTACATTTCAATCAAAATTTGTTCGCTTTGGGGGAAATGAATGTCATTCTGGGATACATCTAAACCTTCCCAATATATCTTCCTCATTTGGACAACACAAAGTAAAAAACTGTTGTATGACATTTTGCAAGCTACACTCATACAACAGATACAAATAGACTGTTGTACTATAGAGGAGGGAAGTTTGAGTAGAAATAGGAGGAAAATGTGCCTCTCTTTTTTTTCCATTCACACAATAGACCTTTCTTATAAGTATTGTGCAATGAGTTTCTAACTAAGAGAACTTTTGAATTTTAACAACCTTATACGACGAAAGTTTCTTAAATGTGTTGTATGATTCACTTTCCTTCATCACACAACCAAAAAAAAATTCGTTGTGTAAAAAGTGTTGTATATTGACATTATTGGCCTAGTATAATATTAAAATGCTCCTATCAAATTCCCTCACACTTAGTTTTTGTTAGTCCCTTAGCAAAATTAAAACAAAGACACAACTTAGACTCGATGAAAACTTAACGAAAGAAAAGACAAAGACGTTACGACATACATACCCTTCAACATTTAGCCTCATAAATCTCCTACTTTCATAGCACCAAGATTAGCACTCAACCAAGAATCAATATTTAGATATTCGAGAGTTAATTCAAACATATAATCCACATATACATAAGTAGGATTTGGTTGTAATAATGGTGATGGGATGGAGCTCAACATGCTTCAGACAAGTATGATTCATATCCTCACAAGGTATATCCACTTTTTCTTCACTCAGATCAAGGCAATGCTTAAAAGCTTATAATCACTCAATTATATGTGAGAGAAAATATTTTAAGGCAATCAAATAGCTCACATATATAAGAAACGAAAAGCACTTTGTGAAATAAATTTTTTTTTTTTTTCAAAAGATCTCATGGAAGATATCAACTACTTGCACGAATGGACCCAAGCCATAGGTTCAACTCTTATAACTCATCTCCACATATCAAAGGCTATCCTATCTTAAGGATCAAAAAGGTCTTATAAAGGGTTGTAATGGGGTCAAAGCTCAAGGTTTTAAAAACAAAGGGTAAGGAATCACAAAAAGATCCTAAAGACCTAGCAGAGCATTTACAATTCACCTTATGTCTCCATATTAAGGGCCAGATTTCATCTTGTTGGGCCCAACCATCATTTTCAACTGCTTGCATCATTGTGAAAAAGAACAAAGGCCTCATATTATGATTTTGGGCCTTCGACATACACAAACTCCTAATTCACAAACAAAGGATCATGTCCAACACTTTTTTTTCTTTTTCTTTTTGGACAAATCCACCCCCACACTTTTTTCTCATCATCCCTTCACATAATACATCACAAAATTAAGCTCTACTAGGCCCTAAGGACATGGGTAGAGTCAAAACTATACTAAGGTTCACATGGTGAAGATTATGTGGGTGATGAAAGAAAGGCTTATACATGTAGGCTCAAAGGGGTTTATATAAGGGGTGTATAACTTGTGCACACAATTAGGAACACATGGCATTTTGGCATTGGTGATCATTCCTAAGGCGCCTTTATCCTTTCCAGAATCAGGGACATGTATTGATAAAAGTCTCAACAAGCACAAGAGTGAATTCTAGCATCCTCTAGTCCATTAAACTTAATCTATGGCAAGTAATCAATCAAATGAAAGAATAATGAGATCATCAAAACAACGTCAAGAAAATAAGAATATATTTTTCATTTATCACTCCAAGAAAAAGGGACATGGGCTCAAATATCTCACATGGGCTTTTGTGAATGAAAACTCATCTTAACATGCTCATATTTTGTACCAAGGTCACGAAATCCATATCCACTACTCATGCACATGTTTTTCATATATCTCAATTAACCAAAGAATATCATTTAAAATCATCTCGATATTGTGATCCTCTCTTAGCCATAATTTCAGAGATATAAGCTCATCCTGGACAGTTGAAAGGGCATCCTATGACTCAAACAAAAAAGACTCTAAAACCAACATTTTTTTTTAAATAATAAAAAAAAAATTTGAAAATAAAATAAAAGTGTAAACCCACCCCACACTTAGAATCTATATTGTCCTCAATGTAGGCAAAAAAAATATGGTATATAGACCCTAAAAATGGGGGGTTACAAAAATAAGAGAAGGGTAAAATAAACAAACAAACAAAGACACAAGTACAATTCAACCTAAGCAAGTGAAGGGATAGAAATGTCAAACTCTCGTTGATGGCTCCTTCACAGCTTCGGTTGAAATGGGTTGCCTCCCATGCAGCGTTTAATATTTATAGCCCTTCAGTCTGGACTCTTATCTTCTCGTTCTTCACCACTGTCACCCCAGACTTCTTGGGCTTGGCGCCATCTTTTTCATTATGGGCCACTTGGGCCTTCTCTTGTGGGCTTGGCGCCATCTTCTTCATTATGGGCCATTTGGGCCTTTTGTGGGCTTGGCACCATCTTCTAACAGGATTCGGTGGACACACGCGGTTAGGCTTCTCATGTGGGCTTGACACCATCTTCTTCTTTATGGGCCACTTGGGCCTTCTTATGGGCTTGGCACCATCTTCTAACAGGATCCGGTGGACACACGTGGTTGGGCTTCTCTTTTGGGCTTGGCGCCATTTTCTTCATTATGGGCAACTTGGGCCTTCTTGTGGGCTTGGCACCATCTTCTAACAGGATCCGGTGGACACACGTGGTTGGGCTTCTCTTGCGGGCTTGGCACCATCTAGGGTTTCTCTTGTGGGCTTGGCATCGTCTAGCTTGGTAGCTTCTCTGTTCAGCAATTCGGCCCCTGGGCCTCACCAAAGCTGTTTCAACAATCCGGCCCATCCACCAGAACTGTTTCAACAATCCGGCCCCTCGGATCCACCACAGCTATGACTTTTGTTTTCCGTGATTTACGGCAGCTTTCGGCTATTGCTTATCTGTCACAGCTCCTCGAGATCCGTTTGGTTCCCCCACGCGCTCCCAACGCGCCAATAATCCTTGCTTTTTCGTGTTTTAGGGCAACTTTAATTTGACGCATAGTTTCAGATCTTCAGTCCTTCTCTCTCAGTCCTTCCCTCTCAGTCCTTCAGTCCTTCTCTCTCAGATCTTCAGATCTTCCCTCTCAGATCTTCAATTCTTCCCTCAAATCTTCAGTTCCCGCCTTCTCTCAAATCTTCAGTTCTTCCCTCTCAGATCTTCAGTAATGGAACCACAAACCCAGCAACCAATCGAGGATGGAGGAAGCAACAAAGCAGTCGGAGTAGTGCTAACATGCATTGCAGGCAGAGTAATACCAGGTGGCTTCCTACTACAGATCAGATAAGAATCCTCAAGGAGATTTACTGTAATACCCGTAATTTTCATTTTAAATTCGAGTAATTGTGTTGAGTGATTATTATACGATTTCACGATTATTGTTCGATAATAATTCACTTTTACATTAATCGAAGTTTCGAAACGATTATTTTTAACAAAAAGCTCGAAATGCTCGGTTTGAGAAATCGACTTTTTCTACGTACAAAATTTGGAGAAACTTCCTTCATGAAAGTTGTAGAGCTCGTCGATACGAGTTCGTACACGTGCAGAACACGAAGATCATATTTTTTCTGATTTAGTTATCGAATTTAGAAGATTTTCTGAAAACGGGTATATATAGATAAAACCCTAGGTTTTTTTTTGGAAACCCTATTCTTCACCGGCCTCTCTTTCTGTTTTTGGAAAGAAAACTGCATTTTCTCTCTCTCCCTCCGCGCCGCCGAGACGCAAAAACAGAGCACGGTTTCACCGTGCTCCCATCTCCTCCTCCGGCCACCACTCGAGCTGCAACCACTTCCAGGAGCTTCGTCTCGACCTTGCGCAGCTGCCAGAGGCGGCCTTGCGCCGCGACAAGGCCTGTAGCGGCGGCGGCACGGCCCAAACCAAAAAGGGTCGTTTTCGGTTCGATCTTGATATCTCGAGTTACACACCACCATTTCACTTGATTCTTGGCTCATTGAGCTCGCTTCAACTTCCTCTACAAGCACCAAGAAGGACCGGAACTGGGTCGAACGTTTTCACATTCGTCGGAGCTCGACCCGAACAGATCGGAACAACCAAGCTTTCGATCAAGATATCTCGAGCTATACACGATCGTTTCTTGTGATTCTTGGCTTGTTGAGTTCGCAAGGAAGTTCTGAACAAGTTTCCAGAAGGGATCGGGGCCTGAGGTTGCAGTTTTCACGTCGGTTTTCAAGCTCGCCGGTTTCTGGAATTTTTCCGGCCGCCGACTGTAATTGGTACTTTTCGATCCCTTCCCGTCATTTTTTGATCTTGTGCTAGTCATGAAAGTTGCCAGAATGATGAAACGAAGGGGACAAGCTCGGCCCCGACACCATTGGCGGTGGTCGGTGGCGGCTATGCCCCTAACTCCGGCGGCCCTTTCCAGTCACCTCCGGAGGTCTAAAATTTAGTTTCTATCCATTTTATGATTCTATGTTTCGATACGATCATTTCGGCGTATTATACGCATTTTTCGGATATCGTATGAATTAGTTATGAATTTTGTGATTTCGATCGATTTCGATCGTTAGATTTTTGATCTGTGAAATTAGGACCGTTGGATGAACTTGTAAATTTTTTATGATGATCATATGATTGTCCCAGAGGCTTTGTGTGGTCATGGGTGAAGATCCGACCGTTGGATCTTCGTATATGTGCAAAACGGTAATTAGGGAAGCGATTTGTGAGAAACCGCTCGTCGGATTTTAATGTAAATTAGAATCCGGCCGTTAAATGGTAGTTAATTTATGTGTTGAAATTGTTGGCTAAATTCGAATCACATTTGATTAGGTGATTGACGGATTTTATTTGAGTGGGCTATTTCGGCGTTAATTATAATTATATTGAAGAAGCAGCGGGAATTTCGAGGTGAGTAAAACTCACGTGGTTCATATTACGAACCGAATGTTTTATATTTAATTATTTGGTAATTGTGTGAAAAATATTTGCGGATTAAATATTTGTTTTAAAATGTCGTGGACTTGAATAACCACGGTCCATAGGTAAGTAAAATGAATTTTTAATTATACAAATGAATTTTATGATTTTCTTGTGTGAACTATAGATGGTATTAGTAGTCATTCCTGAGTGAATGATTACTTATATATATATATATATATATATATATATATATATTTACGTGAAAAATATATGTTAATGAGTGAATTGTTGAGTGATGACATGATTGAGATGAATTGATGATTTGAATATATTTCAATTGTGTAATTCCATAATAATATGGTGTATCTTGGTTGGGTTGATTTCAGTATGTGATTTTATATGTTGTGCTCATTTATGGGTTTAGGGTTGACGTAGTGACCGGTGTGGGGTAATCGGACGCTCTAATCCTAGGTGGATGATGGGATACGATTGGTTGAGTATGTGGAATTATTGGACGTTCTAAATATGTATATAGGTATACATATTGATAAAATACGATAATGATAAAAATGTCGGATGCCATAACCTAGGCCAGGTGACGGGCTACGATTCAGTTAGAGCTCTAGTCTGTCAAGTACCGTATATTTATATATACGATGTTGAGAGTTGTGTAGAAAGATGTGTGTTGGGGTTTATCTTGATGTATTGAATTGGTGTTGATTGAGATTGTTAGTACTTGAGGATGTGGAAATTGTTTAGTATTGTTGTGTGTGGGAATAATTATGAATTGAATAAAGCAATAGTTCTTTCCTTTTACTCATACGAGCTTTCATAAGCTTACCGGGTTTTGTGTTGTTGCAATCCCGGTACACTATTCAAATGGTGTAGCAGATATTCCTGCAGGTCAGGATAACCAGGGAGGTGACCGAGCTGCTTAGGTGTTACAGCAGTTTTTGTTATTTCATTTAGTTGTGAGGTGTGTATGCTCATTTAGAGCTTTACATTTCATTTTGGATTTGAGTTGTAATAATTAACCGACACTAAATTCGGTTTGATTTTATTTCGTGTGGTGAGGATGTTATGAAAAGAAATTTTCAGGATGATTATTTTGAGTTTGTAGTATTTTCATGTTTCGGATTTTCAATTGTTATTCTAAAATTCGGGGCGTGACATTTACGATGACAAGGGAGTTAAGTCTCCAACTGTAGAGTAGGTTCAGAGGATCACTCTCCAGCTGAAATGGTACAGACAGATCGAGAACAAGAACGTCTTTTATTGGTTCCAGAACCAAAGGGCTCGGGAGAAGCTGAAGAAGAAGAAGCTCACTTCGGATGTTCAAGTGCCCAAGCAAAGATCAGGGCTTGTTGGTGGATCCATTAATCTTAATTTTGGGTCAACTAGTTCTACTGGTGTTGGTGCATCCATCATGGAACAACGAGGATAAGATCACCAGGAGATTAAAACCCTTCCACTGTTTCCTATGCACGGTGAGGACATCTTTGGCAACATGAAGATTACTTCCGAGGGAGGTAGCGGCTATGACGACTACTCCGGTGGCTGCTACAATGGTGGCTCTCGCATTTCCCTTGAGCTCAGCCTCAACTCAGGAGCTGCTGATTCAGCTTAGTGCAGTGTAGTTTAATTTTTTTTTTTTTTTGTAAATAGCTGAATTCAATAAGACTGAATGAATGTAGTTTTTTTTTTTTCAATATATATGACTCAAAATGAAAGACAAAAATATAAATCCCTTCCCCCACACTTAAATATTACTTGTCCCCTCAATGTGATCAATTAAAAGCATGCAATGAAACAAGTAAGATAGATAGTAGGCCTCGTCAACGGGCCGGGCCTAATTACATTTTTAAATAGTCACGGGCCGGGCCGGGCTGGGCTTCATTGTAAATCAACGGATCCAAGCTCGTCCATATATGACGGGCCTTGCGGGCTTTTACGGGCCGAGCCAGGTAGCCCACCTTTTTACGGGCCGGGCCGGGCCGGGCTTTTCTATAATGCGAGTCTCAGACCATTTTATTATGCAATATTTAGCCTCGCCCACAGCAACTAATTTTACTCAACCTCATTCAACTAATTGATAAGGTCTTGGGTTGAAATGGATACATCTCAGGTCATATTAAGGATGCTATTTTTTTCCTTTTAAAGTTTTAAGGGGTTTGGAACCTAGCCGAACTAGGAGGCTCATCCCCACGCCCGTTTTAATGTACTGAAATAAAAAGACAGAATACAAAGTGTCCAAATTTACAACTTAGAACGAAAGCAAATTATTAATACAATTTCTATGAGTTTATCTAATTAGGCATATTGTCTTCCATTCAGACTTGGTATCAATGAGGCTCACAGCCTCACACATAGAATCTACCTACAGCCCTGCATAATTGGTATAGCCCTGCAAAAATTCTTGAAATGAGCCACTTATTTGTAATGCACAGACTACACAGTATAACCAAAACTCCAGTTTTATTTCTACTTGGGCATAAAGTTGAACAAGCTTATTACAAATATCTAATCTGCAAGTTTTAGTAAAAGCAAGCAACTCACAGTTTCAAATGAACCAATTCAAGCTTTAAAACTACCACTTCAAACAAAGAATCATGTTGCACGCATGTGAAACAAAACCAGAGACCAAAGACATCAACAAAACCAGTACCTGCTCGATCAAGTCTTTGCTCTCAGATTATCCCCTCTTGCAGCCCGTGAGATGAGAAGGAGAGGAGCTCGCCGTGACCGGCTTTACAACATGAACAGATCCAACTCATCGTGAAGCCGCCGTGTTCAAATCATTGGTGGATATCCAGCCGGAGTGGAACACGCTAGATCAGATCCCGTTCTCGACCTTCTCCAATCTCTCTTTCACTGTCCCTGAGTCGATGGAGCTATGGAGGTTTAGGTCGAGAGGAGGTATGGAGGTTTAGGTCGAGAGGAGGCTGAGGAGCTATTGAGGTTTAGGTCGAGATCTGAGACTCTGAGTCGTCGAGAGGAGGCTGAGGAGGTATGGAGGTTTAGGTCGAGAGGAGGTTTAGGTTGAAAGGAGGCTGATCAGGTATGCAGATTTAGGTCGAGTCGTCTAGAGGAGGTTGAGGAGCTATGGACGTTTAGGTCGTTTAGATCTGAGAGGCTGAGGAGCTATGGAGGTTTAGCCGTTTAGGTCGTTTAGATCTAAGAGACTGAGACTCTGAGTCGTCGAGAGGACTCAGAGGAGGCTGAGGCTTGACTGCATGAGAAATGAGAAACAGAGAAAGTGATCAATTTTAGGACTTAAGTTTAGGTTTAGGTCATTGTCTCACAGCTAGTATCCAACGGTAGGATTAGAAAACGGACGGATCCAACAGTAGGATTAGAAAACGGTAACTTCATAGTTTTCTAAAAACATATATATAATTTTACATAATTTAAATATAAATCTATATTTATATATCATACACTCCAAAGAGCAACCCCTATCAATTCAAAGAAAATGAAAAAACCGATCGCTGGATGAGTTTATTACAATAAATTATGAGTGTGGTAAAAAATTTAGCCAATTTCACCATATTTTCGAATCCGATCGGATTGGTCAACCGTAGTCACTTATATGTTTTCTTGGTTGACCGATGACGTGACAACCGCGAAACGTGCTTATTTTTTCACATCACGTTTGTATATATTCCATCGATGGATGTACGTGGACATAAGATAAAAAAAATTAATTTTAATTACAAACACATTGGCCTATACCAATTTTCTTCCTAAAGTTGTATGACTTATACATTACATTTAAATTGTTTAGGTTCATTCTAAAGCAACCATGAAGTGGAAAATAAATTCGGAGAAACCAACCGCTCGATAGAGAGATTGTAATGTTTTATGGTGGTTGTAGAAAATCCAGCCAATTTGGTTCTCGTTTCGAATTCGATCAACTAGGTCAAACGTAGTTACTCTTATAAACCTATATTTATATATCATACACTCCAAAGAGCAACCCCTATCAATTCAAAGAAAATGAAAAAACCGACCGTTGGATGAGTGTATTACAATAAATTATGAGTGTGGTAAAAAATTTAGCCAATTTCACCATATTTTCGAATCCGATCGGTTTGGTCAACCGTAATCACTTATATGTTTTCTTGGTTGACCGATGGCGTAACAACCGCGAAACGTACTTATTTTTTTACATCACGTTTGTATATATTCCATCGATGGATGTGCGTGGACATAAGATAAAAAAATTAATTTTAATTACAAACACATTGGCCTATACCAATTTTCTTCCTAAAGTTGTATGACTTATACATTGCATTTAAATTGTTTAGGTTCATTCTAAAGCAACCATGAAATGGAAAATGTGTGTGTGATTTATATATATATATATGTGTGTGTGTTTAAAGATATATAAATTGTTTAGGGCCAATGTGTTTATAAATATATATATATATAAACACACACACAAATATATATCTATATGTGTGTGTGTGTGTGTGTATATATATATATATATATATTTATAAACACACACACATATCTACATATATATATATAATATTTTACGGGCTTTTACGGGCCAGGCATGGTTTTTGCGGGCTTTTTGCGAGCTGGCCCACTACCCACCGAGGCGGGCTTTTGCGGGCTTTTTAACGGGTCGGCGGGCCTCCATCGGCCCACTTGATCCGCGGGCTTTTTGATGAGGCCTAATAGATAGAAGGCATTTACGAAAACAAATCCTAAAATAAAAACAAAAGAGAAAAATTGAAAAATAAAAAGAAATAGGGAAAAAGAAAACGAATCTTATTATATTCTGAATTGGGTTGCCTCCCAAGCAGCACTTTCACACAATCAAAGCAATCATGCAAACTCAAGTTTCAAATCATTAAGTTCATGTGAAAGTTTGGTTAATAATTATGCAAATCCAAGTACACAAAGCATGTCAATTCAATGCATAAACAATCTGATTTCGACTTATGTCCTAAACCTTTACTACTTATTTGAATTAGGATTACAAAGCATAAACCTAATTACTAGCTCCAATTACAATAAACAGGTTCATCTTCCTCATCATCCTTCACCTTGAGCCATGTTCTTCATCTGTTCTCCAGTCTGTTGGAGGAATCCCTCAATCCTCTCCTTTCCAGACTCGGCCGAATTAATCCCTGGCTCTCTGTGCTGCCTCGGAGGCCCTATCCTTAGTTGTCTCCTTGCTCTCCCATGCCTTGTCGATCTTTTGCAACTTCTGCCTTCTCTTGGGCCTTGTGTGTAGTTGCTTGGGTTGCACCCTTTGTTTTCTCTTTGGCTATTTGAGCTGCCTGGTAGGTCTTGTCCTTTGCTGCTTGAGCCTTCTCCCCTAGTGACTCCATCATTTGGTTCGCCTTTTCCTAATGGAATCAGGAAAAACATCACATGTATAGTTGGTAAAAGTTCCAATTTTTTCAATTGGGCAAATTTGGTTGGTAAAAGACTAGTTCAAAAAACAATTTGGATATCCCTCAAATATTAGTAAGGTTAAATTACACAAATTTTGAAAGAAATTTTAATGGTTTATTTGGAAAAATTTAGTACCATTGGTGTTTCTGTGTGAGAATATGGAACAGGAACTAAGTATGAGGCAAGGTAGAGAGAGAGAGAGAGAGACACAAGCATGTATAGTGGTTCACCTTGCCCTTGAGGCAAGGCTACGTCCACTTAGAGATTCCACTAGTAGTGAGGCCAAGTAGCCTTTGTAGTGATACAAGTATAGGGATCATGGATCCATCCCTTTCCAAGAAAGGGAGGACTTCCCTTTATAGCTAAATGAAGTCCCATTCTATTCTATATTTCCGATGTGGGATATAATACACATATTTACTTCTCTTGAAGCCTCTTAAATATCATGGCAGGGTGACCTCCCTACGAGGTACCGGCCGACCTCCACCATAGTGAGGTAGCTCGGGTGTCGGACTACCGGATGCATGTCGTAGGCGGGACTAACCATGTCGCGATGCCCGCCTATGAGGTCGTTACTTATGCTTGGCGGTATGTGGTATAAGTGATATCAACAAGTCCCCCAAGTTCCCAAGTAAGAGGCGCTTCTTGGTTGAGGAGTTTAAATATGATATCGCCAAGTATGAGTGATGACCTCGTTGAATGCCATACCCATACTAGTCCCCGAACTCCGTAAGCAAGAAGGGACTCTTTGGGTCTTGTAAAGTTTTCCATGGCAGGTGGGTGGTACGGGGGCCCATCATCGAGCTAGTACCTGCAAATAAGATAAGAGGGTACAAAGAGCATATTGATTGCGCTAGGGCAATCTAAGGGACATTGGAGTCAAATGCATCGAGGTGCATGAATGTTTATATGAGATGCATGTTACATATTGTGTGTATGCACGCATTATGTAGTGTTGACATACGACGTATAAGTCTAGAATGTATGTGGTTGTGAAAGTATAACGAAGTGCATATGATGCATAGATGTGTGATGAACGCGATGACGCGTACATAATGATATGTATATGTTGTATGCATATAATGCACATGTTAGGATCAGGAGTGTGGTTACTCGCCGAGTCCCCCAAGTTATGTAGTTAGTAAAATCTAAGTTTGGACTTGAGTTCACTCGTGTTGAGTGGGTGATAGGTTGTGTGAGTGTTGTCCTATGGTCTTATTAATGGGATGTAAAAGGAATTTAATTGTTGCGATCAACAATAGGCAAAAAATTTCAATATTTCCATTAATAGACCATAGCACGAAAAGTATGAGCGTGAAGCTCAATGATAGTCCCGGTCGGGTACTACCTCCACTTGTGATAAGTGGTATGAATAAGTCCCCCAAGTGTAGAGAACGTTGAGGAGGTGAGATGACTCAAAAGCAAGGGACTGGACCTTGGCTTACCCCCTGGTGGTACCTCGCTCGGGGCGAGGACTTTAATGCTAGGGACTGGACCTTGGCTTAATGTAAGGGAGCTACCCTTTAGTGATCCCGGTGGGATACCTCGCTCGAGTAGAGGATTTATGAGGGCTTAAACCTCCTTGACCCGGAGGGGTCGAATGAGGGTTTGAGCTTCGTGTACCCGGTGGAGTAGATAGGCTTAGAGCCATAGCAACCTGTGGGGTGAATGAGGGCTTGAGCCTCGTGTACCCGGTGGGGTAGAATGAGAGCCTGTGGGTCTCCTTAACCCAATGAGGTTGAATGAGGGTTTGTAGGCCTCCTTTATCCGGTGGCGTGGCCCCCGGGTAGAATGAGGGCTTGTACCTCATGACCCAGTGGAGTCATGTGAGGGCATGAGCCTCCTAACCCCGTTGGGGTACCTCGCTCAGGACGAGGATTTATGAGATGCATGTTGCATTTATTTAGTGTCACATGTATATATGTAGCAATTTTAATTGGTTGGCAATTAAATTAGTGCATGATATAAGTATGTAGGCATAATAGATATGCTACTAAAATTACCACATTTTGTAGGCCTGCTTAGATAAGTGATTAACGAAGCATGCAAAGCATGGCATTGGCTCCACTTGAAAGAAAGTAAGATAACGACTTATCTGGAGCCGATAGGACGACGTTTTAATAATGTGAAAAGAATTGAGGTATCCGATCGCGAGACTTTATTTGAAGTGCACCAATCGACCATCGAGGCATCCGTTCCATTGTGAGGAAGTTCCTAATAGGGATAATCGAACCTCAAGACAAAGTAAACGATTAGCATATAAGTTTGTTAATAAGTAACATCAATAGTTTACTTTGTAGCTTATGAGGCAGGTGAGGCAATGCACTTATAAGATGTGTTTGTATGGATAAAGTGCCTTGAAAACTAGAAGTGTATGAGGCAATTTGATTATATAGTACCAATGAATAAACATAGAGTACTCATAGATGCTAGTAACCGTGCATGGCAATTTGATGGACTACATGTATGTAGCTGAGACTTCATTGAATCATGTAATTATGCACAAATGTATGTTTGAACATTTCTCAAAGAATTGGGAGCATATGATGCCTCTGATCATATAATTTTCGAATGAAATTTGAGAGGCATGAGTGGTGGGTTCATGTACTAGCATGTTAATTGGCAATGGAAGACCATTTGGATTGTAATTAAAATGTGTGAGGCCAAGAAAGAAAATTAGGCTAATATGTGATCTCGTTCTAATGAAGAGCGACAACTAAGAAGCTGAGGATACAATTGTGACTGAAAATCATGCTCAATAAAAATGAAAATGGAGTATACAATTGTGATCATGGCATGGCAAGGCGCATAATGCGTACTGATCACATAAATTGCATGGCAATAGAGATCATGCAATAGTAGTCGATCATGGGTAGACATGGCATGTAATTATCAACAAATTTAATATGGAATTGAAGAAGTAAAATGTAGATATAGCAAATGTGCTATATTGATGTGCACTAGATGTGCTCTGCCAATAGCTTGTATCATATTTAATTGTATAATGGTAAGATGTACACTTGACATCTATGAACTGTGCTAGAGTCTAAGTTGGACAAGTATGCCTGTTGAACACAATAGCAATTATGAGCCAAGGTATACTCTTGCAACACGTATAGGCATAGGAATATATAGCTCATAGTTTTATGAAATATGTTGTAGCTTTGAAAATAACGAAATTGATCAGTGATGACCACCAATAAAGAATACATGTCTATGTATAATTGTGCATGCTAGTATGCGTTGTGTAGTACATATGCTTCATGCTTGGTGCGCTGTCAAATGCATCATGTATTTGAGTTTGTTAGTGGCCTAGCGAATCATGTTTATACACCTGAGGCAGATGATGCTATAAGTGACCAAGTGGTGTAGTGAGTTCAATAGGCTTTCTTGTGCACTTTGTTATGCATCGGCATAATAGAAGCCACCGAGATGGACAAATCATGCTCGGCATTTCAATTGAATTAGGCATATGTATAGACAACTTATCTGTGAATGTAGGATGGGTGTCTAATTGCAGCAATGTTGTCGGGTGCCCATAGTAAATTGCACCAGTTGAGGCAGAGATAATTGCCTCAAATATATCTCGTCGATGACCAAAACACAAAGCAGCAATGACAGAGATGGAAAGAAGCTGGAGGAGGACATCAAATTACTAGTGATTCTACTGCTGTTACTGATCTGGAAGTTGAGCTTCACCAAAATTGGAGATATTTGCTCTTTTGGCTTTGCTGCAGCTACTGGAGTTAAACCAGCTGGGTGTCCACACCAGATGTGCCCATGGGTGCCCAGAGCACCACCTATTATTTTTTTATTATTTCGAAGGTGAATATATATCACCGAGACACACACCCCAGAGATCACGTTCTCCCACCCTCTCGCTCAAGCTGTTGAGTGATGAAGAAGTGTCGGTGAGAGGCACCGAGATGTCGGAAGAAGCTGAGCCGATGGAAGGGAGAAACTCCCGGTGATCAAAAAGGTGCCAGCGGTACCCAGTGAGCCTGTAGGTGTCCGTGGACTCGAAACTGCGTTATGTAGAGGTCTGTTGGGATAAGGTGCTCGCAAGTGAGCCAAAGAGGATTGCCAGAGATGCTTTTCTCAGGGACTCGGCCGGAAGGTCTGTATGTAACTCATCCGGGAAGATCGGTGGGTACCGGAAGGTTGACCCGGCTACAAAAACTCAGACAGGACCAGCGGGTGCCGGAAAGTCATTGTGGATTTAGACCCGGAAGAAGGCTGCGTACATATGCTGGTTCCCGGACGCAGACAAATTGCTCAATGTCAGACTGATCCCCGTGTCCAACTAGACTTGTCTCACATGCCGGGTGAAATCGCGTCAACGGGTCTGGCCCAAACTCAATCACCGGGGTAGATGCTTCGTCATAGATGGGAGGTGGTGAACTCGAGGGTCTGGACCAAGAGGCAGGCATTGAGCGAGTCATTTGACTGAAATCGATCCGAACGGGATGGTTGATGGGTCCCTTTGTGTGGTGGCATTGTGAGGCGACAACAGGTTGCCTAGTAGTGGTTGTAGTGTGCCGGAAAGATCACCGGTGTACCCAAAGAAGATTTTGAGAGTTTTGGGTGCTTGACTCCCTATGATTACATGTACGGGAGCGAGATGATGTTGAGCTAGTGGGCCTGGGTGTGACCGAGTTGTGTTCCCGGAGGATTTTACTCAACGGGCCTGGGCTGATTGCTGATGGTGCTTGGCAAGGGTGCGAGTGCATGCATGATCTTGATGGCTTGGCTTGTATGATTAAGGGTGCTGGGTTCTGTGCGTACCCGCTGATTCTTGAGTCCTGCGTACCCGTTGACTCGTGAGACTCCCGGAGAATAGTGGAGCATGGGAGTGGATGGTGCAGGGTGTGCACGTACGTACCCGCTGACTCGTAGTACCCGGCCGTTGACTCATAGTACTCGCTGGCTCCTCGGAGGCTTGGGTGAGGTTGAGGGTGCGGGGTGTCGCTGGCTCCTCGGAGGCTTGGGTGAGGTTGAGGGTGAGGGGTGTCCTTCATGTACCCATGTACCCGGTGGCTCGTGGTACCCGTACATGATTCTTGCTCAAGGTTGGAGATTCATACCCATACTTAGGGGCCTCCTTCTAGCGCCAATGTTTCTATGTGAGAATACAGAACGAGAACTAAGTATGAGACAAGATAGAGAGAGAGAGATACAAGCATGTATAGTGGTTCACCTTACCCTTGAGGCAAAGCTACGCCCACTTAAAGATTTCACTAGTAGTGAGGCCAAGTAGCCTTTATAGTGATATAAGTATAGGGATCATAGATCCATCCCTTTCCAGGAAGGGAAAGACTTCTCTTTATAGCTAAAGGAAGTCTCATTCTATTCTATATTTTCGATGTGGGACATAATACACATATTTACTTTTCTTGAAGCCTTTTGAAGATCATGGGAGGGTGACCTCCCTACGAGGTACCGGCCGACCTCCACCATAGCGAGGTAGTTCGGGTGTCGGACTACCGGATGCATGTCGTAGGCGGGACTAATAATCATGTCGCATGGCCCACCTATGAGGTCATTGTTTATGCTTGACGGTATGTGGTATAAGTGATATCAATAATTGGCTAAGCCACAAAACTGTTGATGCATTCTAGATGGACCTCAGTTTGGCCTCTGGCTTCACCAGCTCTGTAGGTCTGTTTGTGCCTTTGTGGGATGCCATTTTTGCTTCCGAGTGATAGATCGATCTGTAAGTTCTGAACTTCTGAGTGATAGCTTTAACTTCTGTGTGTGTTTTTCTTCTTGTTTGCTTTGAGCCTTTGTTATGATGGGACGGAAATCATACACGCTTAAAGACAAGAAACACCATCAAATAATAAAACGAAATAAAGAGAAGCACTATACGTAATCCCCCCTCACTTTCTTGTGCTAGCTTGCTGCTCAATATATAGCTTCTTCTGCATGTTCAAGTAATTGTGGAGACAAGATAAAGTACGCAATACACACAACGAACAAGACATTGTATTAGTTTATTCTGGCGTATAGACCACGAGAATCTCGTCGCATCTTCACAATATGGTAATTCTAAAGCCTATATATGAGGAAACTGTTTCTCCCTTTTCCTTCCTTCCTTCCTTTCCTTTCCTTTATCCAAAAGCATAGGCTACGTTACACAAGCACTGCCGCATGCATCGTCAGGGCTTAGCACAACTCAACAATTTGGGGTCAAAACTAATCACAATTAACTATTAAATCAAATTTTCATCCAATTAAATTGTGAAGCTAAAGAAAAGCAAAGACCCTTTCTAGTCTTGTGCAGTCAAGTCTTCGCCACAGAGTACGTACCAAATTGCATATTAATAACAAATGAAGAGTCTGGTCAATAATTAGTAGCAAACCCTGAAGGCCTGAATAAAAAAGTCAATTAGAAGCTAGATAGGCTGCTTCATGAAGCAGCCTTTACTGTTTCTCCTTCAGTCCTTCTCTATATATAACAAAGGCCCGGCCAGCTAGTAATTCCTACGTACTTGATCATCATTATCTCTTTCTTCTTCTTAAAACGAATAATCGCTTCCAAACCTTCTCGATCATCAAACTACTTTCTCTCGGAAGGAAAAATGGCGCTAGAGTCGATTTCACTGATGGATAGCTTAATGAAGGTGGGGATGTTTGTGGTTGTTCAAGCTTTGGTTTATGTAATCCTTTCCAGTTCATCCAATCTCTTCTCTGAGAACAAACTCAGGTCGTTCAAACAACAGCTTTAAACTTGCTCGTTCTGCTAGCATCAACCGAATTCTCGCCGCCATCTCTGACTTACCCACTGGATCTACTACTACCGATCAGGACTCACCATTGTGATCCACAACCGCGAAGGGTTTGATCGAGTACAATATATATATATATATATATATATATATATCATCTCCCTCATTCTGCTGTATATGATTAATGTAATGATGTGCCTCATTCTTTCATTGTTTAAATCTCTAAGTTGTATCTAAGTATAGGGTCCTTGACCCAAAGCACCAAAATGAGTCAAAATTATCTCACTTACCCCACTAACAGATTTTTATTCCCACTAACTCAATTTAAAATGAAATGATAATTTTAGCCCAATCTAATTAATAAACTACAGCATTGCCACTCTCTCATCTCTCTCTCCTCCCAGCACGACACTAGCCTACTGTGGCTCTCTCTCTCCTCCCAGCACGACGTCGGCCTGCCGTGCCTCTCTCTCTCTCTCTCTATCTCCTCCCAGCACGACGCCGGTACTACTGCGCCTCTCTCTCCCTCAAATCACATTCGACTTCCGCCGGCGAGTGGCGACATCGACCTCTGACCTCCTGGCGATAACACAGCTGGCGACATCAATCTCTCCATAGCGCCAACACCATCAAGGACCTTTGATCTCGCATGGACGCTGACGTCACTCTCGCTCTTAAGAAGGCCAAAGTCTGGATCGCTCCAACGTCGCGAACCGGAGCCTGCTGGGTTGCAGATCGGGATCTTCGTCTAACCGGACCAGGATCTCCATCGTCAACGACCTCCTCATTTCCACCGGTAAGATTTCATTAATGTCCTCAAAATTCCGGCAATGGCAGATTCTTCATTTCAAATTTGCATTCTTGACTGAGATTGTGATTCGATGATTGCAGGGCAGAGTGAAACGTTTCTGTAGAAGGCTAAAATACTCCACTATGATTACTTTGCTTAGGACTCATGAATCAAATTGTCGACTGATTTTGTTCAAATTGATTGCAGAGCCCTTCGAGAGCTCTGGCTGATTTTATTCAGATTTGAACAATTTGTCGACTGATTTTTTTTCTTTCCTTTTTTTGTAAACTGTGGGCATAACTTCGAGAAAGAAAGGAAAAAAAAAAGTTGTATTGGGGGACAATAGACGTTTTGAATTGATGTAATCTCCTCGTTTTTTTCCTTTAATATAAGTTTTATTTGTCTAATTTTAAGAAGATTAATTCTTATTCCGGTGATCGAAAGTTCTATTAGAGGGCAATAGACGTCTATTAGGGAGCAATAGACGTCTATTGGGGTAATAAACATTTCCGGCGACCTATGAAATCTTTGACGACCTCTTTGGGGATCTTCGGCGAGGTTTTCAAAAAAATCCGGTGGGCGACGGCCAGTGATCGGAATCTTGCTAAAGTTGGCCAGAATCCGGCGGCCGGTGACTGGCTCTGGCGAAGTCTCCTATGGTTTCTCTCTCTTCCATTCTCTCTCTCTAAGTAATAAAAGGATTAGGGTAAAATGATATTATAAAAAAATAAAAAAATAAAAACCTTAATGGGGTATTAGGGTTATATTAAAAAACCTCCTTAGAGTTTTGGGTAAGAGAGAATTAAAAAAGCTTAATGGGGTAAGTAAAAAAAAAATCCCTAGAAATGGGGTAAATAGACAAAAATCTTTAAATATATTCAGTGTAATATTGATAATAATAAAGGGAAATGAAAGAAAATGTCACTTTAGATAGTGAAATGATAAAAAGGTCACTTAGTTTCCCACTTGATAAAAAGGTCCATTGTAAATTGTTAGTAATATTAATTTAGTCCTTATGAATAATAAATTGATGTTAAAAAATGTCAGTTTTTAATTTTTTTAATTCCGATTCTACCCTTGGAGCCTAATATATGTTTTTGATTCCCATTACAGTAGAGCCCGATCGCCCAGAAATTTGAAACCCTAAATGCAACAAGATGACCATGGAGCGGAAGAGGACTAGGAACTGGGACGACCTCCACAACGAAGAAGACGATGATCGCTTCTTCGAGTCCGGGGAGAGAATCTCCTCCGCCGTGCCTATCGACCTGGAAGCCTCGTCCTCCGACAATGAGAATTTCGACGACAGTCATTTGTCCTTTGCCTTCTTCCGCGCCCGAACTCGAGCCCGATCGGGAACCGGGGGAGTCGAATTCGCCATTGCCGGCAATGCCTATACAGTCGAGATCAGAAGGAGAGATCGAAGCTTTCTCAGCCGATAAAACGAAGGAAAGAAGAGTTAATCGGCACAATCTCGAAACAACGGCTGACGAGAACGTCGTCGACTATCGCTGCGCCTAGCTCTATAATGTGTTCGTCCTCGACATCTCGTCACTCCTTGTTCAGGTTTTGCTCTGAAATTCACTTTAAGCATTTTTTCGGTTGAAATTTTTTTTTTGCTCGATCGTATCAATTTAAGTGTTTGGATACAGAAACAGAAGCAATCTGATAAAGAATATGGCCGGAGGTTGCATGAATTTCAGGCCGAATTAGCTTCCTCCAATGAGCTCCGGCAAAAACTCCAAAGAGAGGTTCGTTGAATTAGGCATAGATTTTTGTGCAGATAAGGTGTTTGATGAGATGCTTGTGAGAAATAGTAGTGACTGTGATTGTAGATTGAATCTCTGAGTTTCGAAAGGAACAAGAAAATGTATCTCAATAGTGACCGGAAGGTGTTTGTGTTTATGCCTGACTGAAATTTTTTGTGTAGGATTCACAAGGAGGAAATGGAGATATGGCAGGGTGAGATCAGAGAGTTGCGCACGATTGATGCTTCGAATGAGGAGGCTAGTGCTGTGCTGCATGATGCTACATATTTGCTTCAGAATCCTCATGTTGATTCTTGAAGGTAACAACTATATTTGCTAGTCATGTGTTCATTTTACTGCATATGTAACATACTTCTGCAAATTGAGACTCCCGACGTTGATTATGTTATGTATGGCTGGTGCAATAGGTCCATGGATATAGTTTAGCTTGGTCTGATAGCTGGTTTACCTTTATTCCCAAAGGAAAGTCGTTAGGATTGTTAACAATGAACTAATTTCATTTGAGCAGAACACTTTGGTCTTTTGTTCTCAATTTATACTGATAGCAAATCTGAGCTGAATCCTTTTGCCAGATACGCCAGATGTTTCATCTGATATGTCTCAGGAGAGGTCAAGTGATTCTGCATCTACTTGTAGCCTAGTTGAACCTGGTAGTGCTTCTAAAAGAGTGGATGGTGCTAATTCAAATTCAACAAGTACGTAATCTATCATGGCTGTGTGCATTTATTCAGGACATATAGTGGTTTACTAGATTCTTTCATACCTAGGACCTGAACAGGTCTATAGCGTCTTTTTTGTGGTAATAAGGATCATAATATTTGGTGATAAACAACAACAATAACATTTACAAAAAAAAGTAGTAATATATTATCAGGGGTACATTTGGAGAGACATAAGCATTTCTCTGGCATTGAATTCCCAAACCAATTTAAATTTTAGGTACTGACTGCCAGACTGACAAATCATGTCTATATTTCCATCAATGAACTGTTGGGTTCTCTTATATGCAGGAGCTTCATGTATGCTTCTGTTACAAATATTATACCAAACCTGGATGATCAGTCAAGAATCTTGGGCTGTATCCTACTGTTGCAACATCTTACTTAGTAGTTATCACATACATATAATATTTGTATTCAATAAATCATTCATTCGTTTATTCACTTTTCTACTGTGCAATAATTCTTAGTAAATCTAATGGGTTTTTAGTATTGTAATGAACTTGTTCTCCATAAGCCATAAATTACAGATGTTGTGGATAGAGATACGAAAGTGGTACAAAACTTTGAATTTGATGCAGAGAAGATGACTGCCTATGAAACATGTAATAGCATTTGGAAGATGATAACTTCATTAGATATTTCACATTTCCCCCTGAGATAGCTTTGTATAGTGTCATGCAATATTTTTTTATTTTATTCGTCTGTGTTTCTGGAGAAGTAATCTGTTGACAGTTTGTAATTTAGAATTGTAACATACACGTTTAAAGCTGATTATTGAGAATCTTGTTGGTGCCATTTTAAAGCGGATTATTGGGAATCTTGTTGGTGCCATTTTGTAGTTGTTTTGGAACTATTGTTACTTATGTATATGTTATACAATTTTGATATATTGGAGGACACAAGAAATTGTGTTAGTTAGTCGACTCAGTTTAACTTCTAACTTGCACGTCAGGAATTGACAGTGACATGGCCAATGACTTGAGATTAACAATGACTTTGCCAGTGACTTGAGGTTAATTGTGAATTGGTTGGAGATTGACAGTGACATGTTCATGACTGTAACATGACCAGCAACTTAGCCAGTGACTTGAGGTTAACAATAACTTGACCAGTGACCTTATTAACTATGGACTTGGCCTAGCCAATGACTATACTGGCTAGGATTGACAGTGACCTAACCAATGACCTCATTAACTAGGGATTTGATGTGGCTAGTGACTTGGCTTGGAATTGATAGTGACATGGTCAGACCAAGTCAGGAATAGATAGTGACATGACTGTGACATGGCCAGTGACTTGAGGTTAACAATAACTTTGTCAGTGATTTGAGGTTAATTGTGACTTGGCCAGGGATTGACAGTGATATGTTCATTTCTGTGACATGGTCGGTGACATAGTCATGGACGTGTATAACAATGACATGGTAAGTGACATACAACTTAATTAGTGATATGGTCAGTTACATGTCAATTACATAAAAAGGATTGTCAGTGACATGATCAGTTATATAGTCAGTTACATGTTACATGTTTAGTTACATGGTCAGTAATATGATCAGTTACATGGTCAGTTACATGTTACATGTTCAGTTACATGATCAGTTACATTGTTAGTTACATGATCAGTTACATAAGTAGGCTATATCACAATTTGGCTAGTGACATGGTCAGTGACTTTATCGGTGACTTGAGGTTAACATGCAATAACTTAGCCAGTGACATAACTCGTGGCATGGCCAGTAACTTGTTCAAGAATTGACAGTGACTTGGTCAGGGATAGATAGTAACATGATCGGTAACATGTATGATAATGACATGGTAAGTGACATGCAACTTGACTAGTGACATGCAATCTAACTTGACCAGTAACATTTGTATAACATTGACTTGGCAAGCGACTGGTGATTGACAGTGACTTGGTTAGTGACTTAGCCAAGTTGAATATTAATATTTTTTTTATTATAAATTTCAACAAAACAATCAATGATAAAAACTCATCAATTTCCATTAAAAAAAATTCCAATTTCCAATGAAAAATTATGCTGAATCACAAAAGGTCCTAAATAAGCTCAAAACCATATAGACCCCAATCAAAATCAAATCAACTTGTTTCTTTTCCACCTTCCTCGGAATGCAAACACAGAGCCCAAAAGTGATTTGGCAGGCATGAATGGGAGAGCATGATCCTTGATTATATCATTGGGGTCTATGTATATCGTGCTGTTCTTGTTTGCTACCAACTCTTTTGCCCTCCTTGCTAGATCCATTGCGCTCACAATTAAACTCCTCTACTGCTTAAACTGCAATCAAATCATCCCACATTTTTAGAAAGAAAGTCACCTAAAGCACAATAAGAAAGACTCATTTGCGCATCGAAGCCATGTTATCTTTCGTCCAATACTCGAAGAAAAATATATCAAATGTTCTACATACTTAAGCTAAGTACATATCACCCCACATTTCCTTTGTTTTTGTAATGTTAGATTTCTAGGGCCATAAAAATCTGTAGCATCCTACATGAAGCCATGACGGAAAGAAAATTGCCATAATCAGAATATCAGACAATAGCAATTCAAGTACTCAACCATCTCTAATCATTACGTCAACCAAGTAACTTTTACTTTATAGGACATATCCTAATCTATTTGGCTTCATAATGTAGCAGTAAGTATATCAAAACTAATTCTTATCGACAAAAGAATTATCATAAACTAGTTGTATGATATTCTAATGAGAAGCAAATACCCCAAAATAAATTAAAGGAATAGTGTAGCTACATCCTAGACTTCTACAAGACTACAAGTACCTAACTATAGCTCTTTCTGAATTGGGTTTATTCTTTTCTTCTTTTCCTTAAATAATGTTTCAGCATCTTGGCACCCATGAATGCAATAAGCAGATAAACTTACCAAAAAACCGGGTGAAAATGCAAGTGAAGAAGTTCAAGTTGCGAGTCTGCCATGGAAGCTGGAAGAGGTTTCATGATAGTATCATAGCTAAAAACTCACTGAAGGAACTGCAAATCAAGATATTATAAGTCAAATACAAAAAAAATCATACGAATCATGGATACTAAATGCCACTAATAATAAACACAGAGGGGAATAAAGTTGTAAAAGTCAGTAATCTTAAGCATAACAGAGCAGCTGTTAGATGGTCAATTTAACTTGAAGTCACCATCTTTTAAATTACAATAACACTTCCAAAACAGTAACAGAAGAGGTTTATCAAAAAATAATACCTGGTAGTCATACCTGGCAGATTTTATATATATGAACCTCACAGCGAATGCAACTATCTGATGAACACCTCGAAAGGCTTTCAGATGTCCATTAACACGAACATACATTCCATCTCGATAGCAAAGTAGATTAGAATTGACCCATAAGAACCTCATATATAATGTCTTTGGTGTTACATAACATCTATAAAAGTGCTCATAATTTCAATAGAAATTGAAACTTGACTGTATTTCCTCCATTTCTTGTGAGTCAAAATTCTCATTGACCCTATTAAACAAAGAATACACATGGAGTTCAACTGATTTTGCAGAAAAGCAGGAAGGATATATATTCTCAAAATTGAAAACATGCTTTTAGCTTCTATCAGTAAAGTGTGCATCACATTGTGCACTAAATATCTAAACAAACTCTTCAAAAGCTCTAGTATACTCGTAAACTGTATCACATTTTGAATTTGGATAAAATTATAGACAATCAAACACAAATCTAAGCCAAAACGAATCAATTGTAATTCGGTAAACATAAACACTATGATTCAAGCATTGAATAATCTACAATTATGCATTTTCGAGGCAGCGATACCAGTAACACTGAATATAAACAGTAACAAACGATAAGATCTAGAAAAAAATTGAAGATCATGGAGGCATACAGAGAAGAGATGGATCGAAAAAGTGAGAACGCCAATCAGGATGAGGATGAAGAAGGAAAGGACATTACCGAAAGCATTCCTCAAGGTTGTACCGCTGGAGGTCTCGGAGGCCTCCATTGACGACCGGAACGAGCTTCCGAGCTCTTCACACCAAAGACGGCGGAGTAGACGCAGTAGGCGTGCTCCTTGAAGGTGCAGACGGAGGCTGGGCTGTCAACGGTCCAGAGCTTCACGGTGTCGTCCCACGAGGCGGTGAGGAACGAGTCGTGGTGCGTGGGGTTGTCTGCACCGTTTGGAGGGAATCGAATCCCTCCCGTCCCATTCAATCAAACTACGAAATGCTGAGGAGAGGTCTTGGAGGCTCCGGCGTCGGCCTTAGACTCGAAGTGGTGCTCCTGGTCGGACATGGCTGGCTCCGATCTCACAGAGAGAGATATTTTTGTAAGGGTCAAGAGTCCCAAATCTAAAGGGTTCAGACGGGCTCGGGTAACGGGAGAGAGAGAGAGAGAGCTGTCGGTGGCAGTATTTATAATTAAGTTTAACTTAAGTGGTAGGTCGTAAAAATGTGATCTTAATTATTATAGAGACATTTGTGTTATCTGTATTATAATAAAATACTTCAAAATGACATCATTTATCATTGGCTACATACGTAAATCATATTAGTTTTGTGTTACTTGTATTATAATAAAATACTTCAAAATGACATCTTTTATCATTGGCTACTTGTGTTATCTATATTATAATAAGATACTTCAAAATGACATCTTTTATCATTGGCTACATACGTAAATCATATTAGTTTTGTGTTACTTGTATTATAATAAGATACTTCAAAATGACATCTTTTATCATTGGCTACATACGCAGATTATATTAGTGTTTTTAGTTCGACGAACCATCTTTTTATATTTTATAATTAAAACAAACAAACACTCATTAATTACATGACCAGTATATATTGTAACAACTTGATGACCAGATCATCATGAAAGCGAAGTCCAAACAAATCTAAATTAGCTGGGTGCTTTTGGTAATAAAATATAACTAAAGCCTGAAATCAAAATTCTAAAATATAGCCCTGTAGAGAGTTAACTAATTTAATAAAAATAAAAAAATAAAAAATAAAAAGAAGAAGAAGTAAGATAAAGACACTTTAGTATATACATGCAAATGCAGTACTTATGCTCGTGCTCGTAGCCTTGAAAGTACCATCAAATATAAGTATAAACCAACTTAATAGTAGTTTTCGACCAGGAATGTTTTGTTTTTAGTAGCAGTACGTTGAGTTTAATCCCAAAGTACGCTCATAGCTAGCTATTTGGGTAATTCTTCAACCAGTGATAGTCTACGAAGTGGTGTTGGCCACAATGGGAGCACCAATCGAAAGAGATGATAGTCTTCGCATGTTGTACCAAGATGCTCGGTGCTAGCTACGTTTGACCATTTTCTTGTACAAATGTTATACATGAAATGGTACGCGTTGTACACAGAATGGTCGCTGCGGCGCAAGAAATAGGCAGTACGCACTTTTAGATAAATGGACAAAATATTGTTTACTATTTATACTTATACGGTCTCGACGTTTCAATTTCACCTAAAAAGTCCCAGAACTTTCCAATTTCACCAAATTAGTCCTTGCCGTCAATTTTCCGTTAAAAAGTCTATTATCTTACTGACGTGACACTATTTCAACAGTAAAATGACTATTTGACCCTTACTGACCCAAAAAAAAAACAAAATTTACTCTCTTTTCTCTTTTTTTCTTTTTAACTCTTTTTATTCTCTTTTTTTTATTTTGTTCTTTTTTTAACTCTTTTTTCGCTTTTTTTTTTTAAAATTTATTCTCTCTTTTTTTAACTCTCTTTTCTCTTTTTTTTTTTTTTTAAAAAAAACTCTCTTTTCTCTTTTTTTTTATTTGTTCTCTCTCTGTTTTTTTTGTAATACCCGTAAATTTCATTTTTAATTCGAGTAATTGTATCGAATAATTATTATGCGATTTCACGATTTATGTTCGATAATAATTCATTTTTACAATTATCGAAGTTTCGAAACAATTATTTTTAACGAAAAGCTCGAAATACTCGGTTTGAGAAATCGACTTTTTCTACGTACGAAATTTGGAGAAACTTCCTTCATGAAAGTTGTAGAGCTCGTCGATACGAGTCCGTACACGTGCGGAACACGAAGATCGGATTTGTTTTGAATTAGTTATCGAATTTTGAAGTTTTCCGAAACATGTATATATAGAAAAATTTTGGAAACCCTAATTTTTTTCTACCGGTTCCTCTCTTCCTCTTCTTCTTCCTTTTTCTAGAAATTTCACTGTGCAGCTTTCTCTCTCAGCTCTCTCACCGTCTCTCTCGACCGAAAAGGAGAGAAAAATTCTCCTTAATTGTTCTCCCTCCACAGACCACCTCTCGACCTCAAACCAAATCTCAGGCGTTCGTCTCGAGCTGCTCTAGCTCCCGGAGGCAGTTTCACAAGGCGGCGCAGCCTGTGGCGGCGGCGGCACGGCCCGAACCGAAAACCACCATTTTCGGTTCGATCTCGATATCTCGAGCTACACTCCACCATTTCACTTGATTCTTGGCTCATTGAGCTCGCCTCAACTTCCTCTACAAGCACCAAGAAGGACCGGAACTGGGTCGAACGTTTTCACGTTCGTCGGAGCTCGACCCGAATGGATCGAAATACAGAAACTTTCGATCAAGATACCTCGAGCTATACACGATCGTTTCTTGTGATTCTTGGCTTGTTGAGTTCGCAAGGAAGTTCTGAACAAGTTTCCAGAAGGGATCGGGGCCTGAGGTTGCAGTTTTCAAGTCGGTTTTCAAGCTCGCCGGTTTTTGCATTTTTTCCGGCCGCCGACTGTAAATCGGTAATTTCGATCAATTCCCGTCATTTTTAGGTCTTGTGCTAGTTATGAAAGTTGCTCAGAATGATGAAACGAAGGGGACAAGCTCGGCCCCGACACCATTAGATGTGGTCGGTGGCGGCTTTGTCCCTAACTCCGGCGGCCTTTTCCGGCCACCTCCGGAGGTCTAAAATTTGGTTTCTGTCCATTTTATGATTCTATGTTTCGATACGATCATTTCGGCATATTATACGCATTTTTCGGATATCGTATGAATTAGTTATGAATTTTGTGATTTCGATCGATTTCGATTGTTAGATTTTTGATCTGTGAAATTATGACCGTTGGATGAACTTGTAAATTTGTTATGATGATCATATGACTGTCCCAGAGGCTTTGTGTGGTCATGGGCGAAGATCCGACCGTTGGATCTTCGTATATGTGAAAAACGGTAATTAGGGGAGCGATTCGTGAGAAACCGCTCGTCGGATTTTAATGTAAATTAGAATCTGGCCGTTAATTAGTAGTTAAATTATGTGTTGAAATTTTTGGCTAAATTCGAATCACATTTGATTAGGTGATTGACGGATTTTATTTGAGTGGGCTATTCGGCGTTAATTATAAATTATAATTATTAAAGAAGCAGCGGGAGTTTCGAGGTGAGTAAAACTCACGTGGTTCATATTACGAACCGAGCATTTTAATTTATTTATTTTTGGTAATTGTGTGAAAAATATTTGCGGATTAAATATTTGTTTTAAAATTTCATGAACTTGAATCACCACGGTCCATAGGTAAGTAAAATTAATTTTAACTATACAAATGAATTTCATGATTTTCTTGTGTGAACTATAGATGGTATTAGTGGTCATTCCTGAGTGGATGATTACGTATATATATATTTACGTGGAAAATATATATTGATGAGTGGATTGTTGATTGATGATATGATTGAGTTGAATTGATGAGTTGATTTTATTACAATTGTGTAATTCCATAATAATATGATGTATCTTGGTTGGGATGATTTCAGTATGTGATATTATATGTTGTGTTGATTTATGGGTTTAGGGTCGACGTAATGACCGGTGTGGGTAATCGGACGCTCTAATCCTACTGTGGATGATGGGATACGATTGGTTGAGTATGTGGAATTATTGGACGTTCTAAATATGTATATAGGTATACATATTGATGAAATACAATAATTGATAAATATGTCGGATGCCATAACCTAGGCCAGGTGACGGGCTACGATTCAGTTAGAGCTCTAGTCTGTCAAGTACCGTATTTTTATAAATACGATGATGAGAGTTGTGGAGAAAGTTGTGAGTTGGGTTGTCTTGATATATTGAATTGGTGTTGATTGTGATTGTTATTATTTGCATATGTGGAAATTATTGAGTGTTGCTGTGTGTGGGAATAAATGAGATTAAATTAAGTAACAGTTCCTTCTTTTACTCATACAAGCTTTCATAAGCTTACCGGGTTTTGTGTTGTTGCAATCCCGGTACACTATTCAATGGTGTAGCGGATATTCCTGCAGGACAGGATAACCAGGGAGGTGACCGAGCTGCTTAGGTGTTACAGCAGTTTTGTTATTTATTTAGTTGTGAGGTGTGTATGCTCATTAAGAGCTTTACAATTACATTTGGTTTGAGTTGTAATAATTAACCGAAACTAAATTCGGTTTGATTTTATTTCGTGTGGTGAGGGTGTTATGAAAAGAAAAATTTTCAGGATGATTAATTTGAGATTGTAGTATTTTCATGTTTCGGATTTTGAATTGTTTTTCGTGAGAATAAATTTGGGGCGTGACATTTTTTAACCCTCTTTTCTCTTTTTTTTTTTTTTAATTTGTTCTCTTTTTCCTTTAACTCTTTTTTCTCTTTTTTTTTTTCAAACTTTTTTCCTCTTTTTTTATTTGTTCTCTCTCTTTTGTTTTTGTTTTTATTTCTTTCTCTTTTTTGTTTACCTCTTCTTCCTCTTCCTCCTCTCTGCTCTTTGGCCTTCTTTTCCTCCTCCCTGCTCGCAGCTCTAGTTTTCGGCAAGCATCACCACTCAAATATCTTATTCTCTTCGAATCTCTATTGGCTCATCATCTCAGCAAACCAACACCAAAGAAACGTTATTGATGTTGAGAGAAAGCTTCTGATATAGCTCCGACACCACGAAGGGGCCGGAATCTGAAAGGAAGAGAATCTGACCATTCCGGCTTCTAGGCGTGGCCGAAAACTGGAGCTGCGATCAGGGAGGAGGAAAATAAGGCCGAAGAGCAGAGAGGAGGAAGATGAAGAAGAGCTAAACAGAAAAGAGAAAGAAAAAAAAAAAAAAAAAAATATATATATATATATATATATATAAAAGAGAGAACAAATAAAAAAAAGAGGGAAAAAGAAAAAAAAAGGAGTAGGAAAAAAAAAGATAACAAATTGAAAAAAAAAGGGTTAAAAAAAAGAGAGAACAAATAAAAAAAAAGAAAAAAAAAAGAGAAAAGAGAGTTAAAAAAAAAAGAGTAAAAAAAAAAAAGAGAGCAAATTAAAAAAATAGAGAAAAAAGAGTAATTTTTTTTTTGAGTCAGTAAGGGTAAAATAATCATTTTACTGTAGAAATAGTGCCAGTCAGTAAGATAACAGATTTTTTAACGGAAAATTGACGACAAGGACTAATTTAGTGAAATTAGAAAGTTCAGATAATTTTTAGGCGAAATTGAAACGTCATGGACTGAAGCATTGAGACCCTATAAATATAAGGAGTAAACAGTATTTTGTCCTAGATAAAATCTATCCTCATCAATCGGATTCAAACCTAGAGGAACATAACCATATCTAGCAACTTCACTGGCTACTGGATAAACACTCACTTTTTTCATATAGAATTTGTCCGCTGATCCAAGATCATCATCACCTCTTAACTCCCAAACAACAAGATCATAGGCCCATCTATTCTAGGCCCACATTTGCAGACGCCCTCGGCACACACATATACATAGCTCGTCTAAAAGCTTATCAACTGCATCAAATATATTAAATTGGTAATAACGATCATCGCCAACAGTCGCATCACAATTAGGGCTACCACTACTAGTACTGCCATTGCCGATCAAAAACGGATCCAGCCTAAGAAGCCCGGTCTCGAAACGCCGCTGATATGTAAAATATGTCCAATACAACATTCCATTGTTAGCAACGCTAGTAGCGGGTCCAAAATGAATGCTTCGTGGGGATGATACAATTGACTCTCTCCATTCACCAGTCTCAAAAGAGAATACCTCAACAATGAATTTGGAAAAATGACTGCAAGAGATTTAGATAAATCGTGAGGAAGAATTCTCACAACCTTGCACCTGTAGTCCTTTTTAATATTAACAGTACTACTGGTACCACTAGTACTATTTTCCTCCTCATAGTAGCGATCACAGATAAATCCGACTGGTACTTTCGTGAGGCGTCCACTGGTGGGAGGAAGAGCAATCCATTGCCTTGTGCATGGATTGCAAATGTAGAAATCACGTTGGTCATGTGGACTTCGGCGGCAGCACAAAACTAAATCATTAGATGTTCCTACTACATATGGCTTTTTCTTCAAACCATGGAAACTCATGAGTCTTTTGAACAGCGGAGCTAGCAGATTGCATGACGACTGTGTTGTTCTAGGAGTGGGGAATTCCTCCTCTTTTCTGTCTATCAGAGAACGTGCTATTGGGGTTTGCTTATGAAATCTTTGAAGATGTAGAAAGCGGCCAATCAAATACGGATCTGAGATGAGATTGAGCCAATGCTTAGAAACACATTTGCATTGGAAAACGAATTCCTTGCTAGGAAGCCGACATAGGATTTCAACCAATAGAGAGTCAGGGAGATCATCAATGCTAACAACATTTGTGAATTTTGATATTTTTGATTGAGTAGGAGGAGTACTATCGGATGGTGGTACGTCTGATGAACTCTTTTCCCATCCGCCCATGATCATGGCTTAATTGGGTGGTAGTTCTGCATTGATGATAGCCAAAAACAATGGGATACGTACGTTATTGAACTATGAAGGTGATCGGATACATACAAGTAGAATAAACTGTTTGGAAATTAAAGGCAGAGTGTGTCATTGTAATTATGTAATTCTTATAGAAAAGCATATAGTGTTGAAATTAAAAGTCAAGAATTTGTGGGAAGAATTGGGGGCTTCATCGATTATATAATCAATAACTTAAGATGAAATTCAAGGCAGAGTTTGTGATCGGAAGAGAGCTCACAATCTGAAAGCGGTATAGAATAGGAGAAACAGCAAAAATGGACTAAATAAACGAGCAAGAACAATACCTGAGTTGATCTCGATTCAGAGTGAGGGTTGGAGGCTAGGGATTAGAGTTGAGTGTTGGTTTATATTTCTCCACATCGGCTTCGAGAAGAGTGGATTTGTCATGGGCTTTTGTTATACCTTTCAGCCGAAAACCTATCCAATTTCACCATTTAATGAATTTATTGTACGTCACTAACTTTTTTTTTTTTATGTACCTTGATATTTTCCTAGATTTTCTTATATGTGTACTTCCATACTCATGTCATGTATGTACCGATCCAACCATTTCGCAATTAGGGAACAATTGTATTTTTTGGTCGTGTATTCCATTTCCCCAACCTCCAGTCTACTTAATTACCTCAAATAGACATGTATGATTGAAAGCTTAGCAATACAAGTCCAAAGAGGCTAGCTGAATAAATTCTATATATCTGAACATTCAATAAAATTTTCCTTATATAAAATATTTTTAATTTTTGTTTTAAAAAATTAAATTTTCTTGTTATACAATGAATCTGATTCTTATAGCCATTTCATACTAAATTATACGAATCCAACTTCTTAGTCAAGTTGTAATCTTTAAAAAAAAATCTCATGTCGTGCTTACGTAAATACAAAACAATTGTGCATAGATACATATAAATCATAGTAGTATCATACACATATAATGAAGAATTCAGAGAGTTATTTTGAAACTAAACTTTTGTTTTTCTTTCTATAAAAACGAACAAGTGTAATCATGCTCTTGCCTAGTGTTCTATTCATCAAGCAATCAAAATGATAAAGAATGAGAACAAAGTGGGAACCCAAATCTTCCTCGGATTCGGGCTAGCTTGCATGACCAAAAGTCATTTTCAAAACCTAATTCATGATCACATAAGCTCAAGATCAATTGAATCCCATAGAAGAACAGATTTGTCTCTTCCAAGAGAGGAACAATCAGATGAGCTGCATAGGATCCAATATATTTCGACTTTGATTTTTCCAAAACAAGAACCAACCATAATTAGGGACAGAGCGTGCAGCCAAAGTCCCATGGACTCCACCCCCTCCCACTCGGTTTTGAAAACCACTTTTTTCAACTTCTGCGACCAGAAAAAGCACTTTTCAAGTTTTAACGGCCAGATTGCCAGGAAACTGTGTTGGGCTTCATTTAGTTTTTCTTCGAACACAAAAATATTCAAAACGTTGCGTGCGGGGATTGTCACCTTCCCAATGACTCGAAGTCTCTCTCACAAGACCAAAGATAGAAAGCTCCAAAAAGCTAAGTACTGTTGAAGACGACAACGCACACCCCATTTATTATTCAATTCGAAAAATGGGCTTAGGTGTGTTAGAGGAACATAGACACCTGTAGTTGTGAGACTCGTTCGTTTTATAATCACTATGTGAATGTTGATCAAATTACACGAACCCAAAAATCCAGTCTCATTTCTGACAGCTTTGACTCTTGGAAGTTGGAGACTTTGTCATGCCCTTATCAATCTAAGACACGCACAATCCGGGCCAGCTTTCACGGAAGTGCTTGTCTTTATTTCTCTGGAGGAAAAAAAGAACAAAAATTGATGCAATTATTGGAAGCTGTGGTGGATTAAAGTCGATTGTTCAAGCATTTTGACCCAAAATCTCATCTGGGCATTTCAGTTTTTCCTCATTTGGGGCTGTTTGTTTCTGGGTGAAGTGTTTTGGTTCAAAATCTCATCTGGGTATTTGAGTTTTTGGTAAGATTTTCTATCTGTTGTTATTTGTTTGTGTTTTTGGTTTCTGTTTTGTAGTTTGATTGAGAGTGTGATTTGGTTTGGATAGGTACTTGAATTGAGATTTGAAAGCTTAAAGCTTTTGATTTCTTTCACTGATTCTACTTTTGTGAGTGTATAGTATGCACTGTTCAGCTTCAGTTTCTTGCAATCTGCTTTAAGATGTGAAACTCAGAAGCAAATCCACTTTTGCTGTATTTTAACTTTGAAACAGCTAATACTGTTTGTGATTATTGAGAAGTTCTTTAATTTTGAAATGCCGCCTTCATGTGAATCATGTGGAGAACATTGTCAAGTTAAATGCTTTTGTAGGCAATTACTTTTTACTTTCTCTACAAACTTTGTTAAATTCCAATGGGCATGAGAGAATGTTCTTCAGCTTTCCTTCGCAAGCAAATTAGGTATCTTTGTCTTATTTTGAGACCTAGTGTTACAGAAGAAACAAAGATAATCACTGAATATTTCCTTTGCCAGTTTAGGGTTATTTCAAGATGGGATTTTGGGATCTAAGATCCCATTTAAATCTCCTTTTAAACCCAAAATCCCAAATCCCAGTTCACACTCATACAAATGCACGATGAGATAACACTTTCACTTGTGTAAAGTGGACTTAGATGCAATTAGATGGATTTCTTGAAGCTCTAGATTGGCATATTTACAGTATGCCTTTTGGTTGACAGATACCTTGCTTTTCTTAACATCAACTATGCACATTAGTTTTGTAAGAGAAGTTGCACAGAACACTAAGTCTCTGATGTTGTGTGACAGGGATATTGGCATTTGAGGAAAGCAAAACAAGTGAGAAATGATTATGATATTGATCCCAATTTGAAGAGCCAAACATTGACATTTCAGGAAGAAACAATGTCTCCTGGAGGTCGCTTCTGCGAGGATGTGGCTGACACCCATATTACATTGGCCGATTCCGATGCAGCGACTTCGTTTGCTGATCTAAGGACTTCCCCCTTCAGAAAAGCTCTTCCTGGTTTAAATGGAAATGCAGGAATGCCATCAAACAAGAATGTGCATGACCTACTTGAGTGCCCCGTTTGCATGAATTTAATGTGTCCTCCAATTCATCAGGTACTTTTGATCGAGGCTAAAAGCTACACTGTTAGGGAGGATTTTTCGTTTATGAGCATTAAACTACGATTGACGGTAATCTATGAACTATCTGGTAGTTTAACTAACCTACACGACGTAATACGAAGTACACCGGTAATTTTAGACATTCTACTTCCAGAAAAAGTCTGCTTATTGTCTAATTTAATCTCTTAGCAAATTTGATGGGTCTGCTTGGTCTCTATTGGTCCCTGGAGAGCCCTCAATTGCATTTTTCCATCATATGCATCGACAATGCTTGATCTTTAGATTGCATTACATGCACGCAAGTTTTCATGTGCATTGATAGACTTGAAAACGGAAGATTAGATCTTATCAAAAAAAAAAAAAAAAAGGAAGACTAGATTTCTTAAGAAAATCTCTTGTGAAGCCTGATTTGTGAAATACCATCACATATCATTTTCCTACATTAAAAGCTATGTGCCTGAATGTAAGGACATACCATCCTATCCATTATTATTCCAGGTATGTTAGGTCTTTGTCATACTTTCTATTGCTACTGGGAGAGCCTCTAATGCATTTTTCCATCATATTGTTGACATTGTTTGATCATCAGATTGCAGTACATGCATATAAGTGTGTTAATGTAGATAACTTGATTCTAGAGAGATCTAATTGAAGTCTATATTGTAGTGTCCAAATGGCCATACTTTATGCTCGAGCTGTAAGACTAGAGTGCAGAACTGTTGCCCCACTTGTCGTAATGAGCTTGGAAATATAAGGTGCTTGGCACTGGAGAAAGTAGCAGAGTCCCTGGATCTTCCTTGTAGATATCAAATTTATGGTTGCCCTGATATATTCCCTTACTACAGCAAGCTAAAGCATGAGAAAGTCTGTAAATATCGTCCTTACAACTGCCCTTATGCTGGAGCTGAATGTTCTGTTACTGGAGATATCCTATTCCTTATGATGCATCTTAAAAATGATCACAAGGTTGACATGCATGATGGATCTACTTTCAACCATAGATATGTTAAGTCCAATCCCCAAGAAGTTGAAAATGCTACGTGGATGTTAACCGTAAGTCTCTCTCTCTCTCTCTCTTTTGCACACACAAGTTTTAATTTATGGTGTATGCAACTATGTACAGAAGATTACATCTTTCAAGAACTAAGCAGTACAATTCTGTTATTAGTTACAAGTCAAAGGGCCTTTGTTGATCTCAGGATGAAATTGTTGTTCATATTCAAGTATTGAGAGTAAAGGCTGTTCCTTAATAGAAATAATAAAAAATCTTACTGTGATATCTTCATTTATATTTCTACTCTTTCTTGATCATAAAAGGACAGATGTTGAATGCTGATATTTATGTTTGAGTCGCAATGACTTCTTTAATTGATGATAAAAAGTGAGAAGAGATGCAAAATAATGCAGTCTTGTAAATCTGTTTGTGGATCGGTTGTCTATAGCTCCTTACCATTTGCTCCTCGCAGCAAATGTTCTTGTATCTTTCAGAATGTTGACACTGGTAGCTGCGGAATAATAAATCAACTGATATGTTTGGCCTTGAAGTTTTCCACAGATGAATATATTCTGTGCTTGTTTGAATTCTTTGAATTTTGAAAAACGAATTGACTTTTTTTTTTTTTTTTTTTTTTTTTTAAGTTTGTTCAATTCTACCTGTATCAATCTATTTTAACCCTTGTGAACTTTAAATGTAGTGCAGATCTTTAACTGTTTTGGCCGTCAGTTCTGCTTGCATTTTGAGGCATTCCACATTGGAACAGCACCTGTATACATGGCCTTCCTTAGATTCATGGGTGATGACGATGAGGCCAAGCAATTCACTTACAGTCTCGAAGTTGGTGGCGGTGGCAGAAAGCTAACATGGCAAGGAATTCCGAGGAGTATTCGCGATAGCCACCGAAAAGTTCGTGACAGTCAAGATGGTCTGATCATTCAGAGGAACTTAGCACTCTTCTTCTCAGGTGGTAATAGGCAGGAGCTGAAGCTGAAAGTCGCCGGTCGTATATGGAAAGAACACTGAGATGTATGATTAAAACTTGTTCAAAGATATTGTAACCTTTTGGCTGTGAAAAATAAAAAGATCAGAAGGAAAATTCAGGCGTCTCTGTGTAAAAGGATCCATCTGTTGCTTGATAAGGTTGAATGAAAATGCTCCGGAACATGTGATGCTTAGGTATTCTAACAGCTAATCTGTTGAAAACTGAAAAGTAGTTCCCACGGTTGAAAAACCCGGACCATGTGGCCTGATTTGGTTACCAGGAACTGGCAGTTCATTCTATTAAAACCATCTATCTGTCTGATTTGTTAACTGAACCTCAGCCTGAGCTGAACCATAGATTCATAGAGAATAGGATTTGATAAGAACTAGGAAGGTTGGAGTTTTGTTCACCTACTCAATTAATTTAATATTTAGCTGTGCTCAATTCAGTTCTGCTCAACTACGGATCTTGAATCAATAGTGGTTGAGCATGATAGAAAATTAATTGATCAGGTGAACAAAACTGAATAAGGCTATTTCCATTAAGCAAATTGATATAGGCATGAGTTGTGTTCACCACTTCACCTCACCAACTCTGTTGTGCTCAACTGTGAATTTTAAATCGGTAATAATTGAGTAATTGTGAATTTTAAATCGGTAATAATTGAGTTAGAAAATCAATTAAACAGGTGAATAGAACTGAAGAATGCAGTTCAAAGTTCCGAAAATCAAAAGTAATGGTTCCCTAATCCATTAGTTAAGTTCAAGTTTACCCTTGGATCAAGTAACATTAGGAAAGAACCTTTACTTTAGTCAAGGATCGAATTAACAGAAAGAAGCTTTAGAAAATAGATTGTTCAATACGCCGTCGTTTCCTCAGAAGACCCTGTCATCTCCCCTCTGCTAAAACCCTAAACCCCTTCTCTGCGTTTCTGATTGAATCCCAATGATGATAGCTCGAACTCACTCTCTCTCAAAACTAAAGCCCCTCATCTCCATCTCCCTCATTTCCCATTCCCTCACACCCAAACCCCCATCTTCACATTCCACTCCAATCCCTAAACCCCAATTCCAAAACCCCTCAACAAAGTCTCAACCTTTCATCTTCTCCAACCCCTTCTCGTCTTCCCAGCCTCTCCCTCTCAGCCGCGAAGGAAATTACGATGAAGCAGCCACCGCCCCAAACCTCATCGTCTGCCCCGGTTGTGGGGTCCACATGCAGGACTCCGACCCCAAAAACCCTGGCTTCTTCCTAAAACCCTCGAAAAAGGACCCCAGAACTTATAAATTGGGTCCCCATCTCGAACCCGTTGCTCTGGAATCTGAATTCAACGAAGCCCTGAAGAGGGGTTTCGTGATCGAGCCCGAAAACTTGGATGATTCAGGTCCCAATTTGGGTGAATTGGGATCAGAATCGAAGCCCGAAAAGCCGGTGGTGTGTGCCAGGTGCCATTCTCTGAGGCATTATGGGAGAGTGAAGGATACAGCTGTGGAGAATCTGCTGCCGGATTTCGATTTCTATCACACGGTTGGGAGGAAGCTGGCATTGGCCTCAGGGACTAGATCAGTGGTGCTGATGGTGGTGGACGCGGCGGATTTCGATGGCTCGTTTCCGAAAAAGGTGGCTAAGTTGGTGTCAGACACCATTGATGAGCATTCCACTGCTTGGAAACAGGGGAAGTCTGGAAATGTGCCGAGAGTGGTGCTTGTTGTGACCAAGATTGATCTTCTGCCGAGCTCGTTGGGGCCGACTAGGTTGGAGCATTGGGTTAGGAGTAGGGCCCGGGAGGGCGGGGCGGATAAGATTACGAGTGTGCATTTGGTGAGTGCAGTGAGGGATTGGGGGTTGAAGAATCTGGTGGATGATGTGTCTAGGTTGGCAGGGCCGAGAGGGAATGTGTGGGCAATAGGGGCACAGAATGCAGGGAAGAGTACTTTGATCAACGCGATATGGAGGCATGGTGGAGGGAAGATTACTCAGTTGACAGAAGCGCCGGTTCCTGGAACTACATTGGGAATTGTGAGAGTGGAAGGTGTGCTTCCTGGTAAGACCAAGTTGTTTGATACGCCGGGGCTTTTGCATCCTCATCAGATTACAACAAGGTTGACTAGAGAGGAGCAAAGTCTTGTAAACATTAGCAAGGAGTTGAAACCGAGGACCTACAGGATCAAGGTTAGCCATTTTGTCTTGAACTATCTTATGGAGAGTATACTGTGCTATTGTTGAGTAGTGATGTTTTTGATCCGTACTTTGTTGATACATTGCTCGATCAACAATTATAAAAGTGAAGCACTACACGTTGATTTTTGTATAACCCAAACAAATGGCTTTAACTTTCTGGAGGAATGGTGAAACTTGAAAGTGGCCTCTGAGGGCTGAAGTTGAGGCTTTTATGAGTTTATAGTAATGTTCCTTCCCTAACACAACTAAGAGCTGTCGCACCCCAATCATAATATAGGTTTGGCAACGGTTGTTAGCAAGCGTCGGATGAGGTCCTGTAGTATTCTTACTTTCTCAGACCACTTTTCCACTGGATCATCTTTATCATTAGTGCTTATTATCTCTTTAGTACAGTGATTCAAGCCGGAGATGCTTTGATTAGGTTCTGCTTTACTGGTTCTGTGTGGTTATTTGGAGAGTATTGCATGGATCAGATTTTTCATTTGGAAAATATTTGGGAAAACTGGTCGTCTTTGAGTAGTATTCACTGATTCACATTCCGACATCTATTTTGTTACTGTTTTTGTTCTCATCTTGAACTCCAATCAGTGCATAACTACTGTGGGAATGGATTTAAATGCCTTACTGTAAGTAGAAGAGAAATTCATCAATTGGATTTCAAATCTCATATGAGCTAATAATTAAGAATGGAGTTGTGCAGATATGTTGAATATGTGTTTAGTTTAGTTTTATTCAATAATAAGCTTTGGAAATTCAAGTTGAGGCTACTAAAATTTTGGAAAGTTTGCCCTCCCAGCTATGAGTTCCAGGATTGAGACCTGGTTGTGGCACCCCAATCATATATAAATCAGGATTAAAGAGAAAAATCTTGTAGTATTTTAGAAGTAAATCTATAAAGCTTCAATTACCAAACTATCGTGCTTGTTAAACTATAGCATCCAAATTATTTTGTATCCTTTACAACTAAATTAGATCAACGTCAGAACTATCTGAACCAGCTCAACCATTTTATAAGAGTGCCGATGTCTTCATCCAAAAGGAATCCAGTGATTAATGTTTGGAAGTTCTTTTACTTATCTTGTCTGTTATTGTGTGTTCTTAATTGAAAGCAGATCACTTAATGGTCTTGGACGTTTCATTTACTCTATTAGTAAATGTCGTTTGCTCATTTTGGATCATATTCTAATGCATAGATTATCATGGAGTCCAGGATCACTTTGTTGCAAACTTAGACGGCTCGAATTATTGAACATCTGTCATTTATAATAAGTCCTAGCTTATATTAATTTGTACTTTGGTTGTTGCAGGATGGTTATTCAGTTCATATTGCTGGGCTTATGAGGCTGGATATAGAAGAATCATCTGTAGATTCTGTTTATGTTACAGCGTGGGCATCTCCTTATCTTCCATTACACATGGGGAAAACGGAAAATGCATCTGAAATGGTGGAGAAACATTTTGGTCGTCAGTTACAGGTATGATTAGCAGTAGTTAATAAGTGATTGTTGTGCAATCCAAGATCTAGTCTGATAATCATTAATCTTATTCATCTTCAAGATGTCACTGTTGGAGGCTTCAACTCGCAAACACTAATAAGCAACTAACATTATAACTGTAGCTCCTACAGGCTCTTCTCTGTGTTGGACGATTTGATTAACTGTAGCTTCATTTTAGCCTGCCATTACACCAAAAGTAATGGCAGGCTGTTTAACAATTTGATTAATAATAACTTTTAGAAGAAACAGTATTTCTGGATTTAGATGTCATTTAATAATTTTATCAATATCCAGAGAGTAGGCATGTGCCTTGTTAATACAATATTTTCATCCTCCATAACTTATTTTCATACCTAGTTATGATGCTTGTGGCTCCGTCATTTAGGTATGAGGCTAAAATGAAAGGTAGGACTATCATATGTTCATTTAAATTTTCAGGACAATGTACGATAAAATTGTATATAGTTTTTATGCCAAAATGAACTGGTTCTTGTTTCAGCCACCAATTGGAGAGAATAGAGTTAAGGAGCTTGGACAGTGGGTGAGAAAGGAGTTTCACATCAGTGGAAACAGCTGGGATTCAAGTTCGGTGGATATTGCTGCCGCAGGTCTTGGCTGGTTTGCTGTTGGACTTAAAGGAGAGGCAGTTTTGAGCGTTTGGACTTATGATGGAATCGATGTTGTTCTTCGCAATTCATTGCTTCCTAATAGATCGTACAATTTTGAAGTTTCCGGGTTCACAGTCTCTAAAATTGTCTCCAAAGCTGACAAAGCCTCAAATAAGTCACAGCGTCAGGGTGAGAAGAAGAAGAAGAAGCAAACTGACCACCAAAAGGACTCTGTCACCTGCTGATATCATATCAAGAACTGTTGCAGACTGAACTTCCTTTTAGGCTGTGCTACTGGGGAAGGGATATATGAAGGTGTTTTAACTATTGTTGATCAGTGACACTACAAGTGAGTGAAGAATGCTAGCAAACAACATAATTTTGACATCCTATTGAAATTGGGATGATTTTCTCCAGACACAGTATCAAGAACAGCTTCATTGCAGTGCTACTGAAAGATGGCTTGCAAAAGGATGAAACCTTTGGCTTATTGAGCTGTAAGTACATCAGCCAGGTTTCTCATGCCCTTTCCATCGGTTTCTATGGTTTGCATTACTGTGTATTATTTTTTCCCTTGTAAACTATAACTTGTAGGTGTCAAGACTAGCAATTTCCAGTTGAGGCGTCTCTCTTTTGGGACCTGGGATATTGCAGACCTTGTAAAATCAGGGATCGAACTTCTGAGCCTTAGTTTTTTCTTGCATTTTTTTATTTTTATGGATAAATTCTTCTTGCTTTGTTCAAGTATCATGTGATTCGTGTTTGTAACTTATAAGGGCAGAAGGTGTGTGGAGTTGCAGATTTGCCGTCTGATTTTACAGAATTGTTTGTCTTATTCTTCCTATGACACTTGGCCAGTATGATCAATTATGTATATATTGTTTGCCTTGTACATATAGTACTTGCTTCGGAGCCCCACTCTCTACATAACTACTGAGCACATGGTAGGCAGTACAAAGCTATAGGTAAATATGTCATAAAGCTGAAGTTGAATTTGTCCGACTGCCTAACGCAATTTGTTTGGTAGTCGAAGAGTTATCTACCAAAAACTAAATCATATTCAATCATAGATGGCTGTTGGTTTATATCAATAAAAGTCATAAACTCAGCCATAAGATTTCTCATTGTTATGACTTGGAACATGCATCTATAACGATAAACATTTAAAGTCATATATTGGATACGCTCAATAAATTGTTTTAAAAAGAAAGCCTCCATTGAATACCTATAAATATAGGAAAATGCTAGCAAACAGAATCCGTTAATGGGATTGTGAAATCTGATAAAACCCAGGGCTGTTAATTAATTGTCCCCCCTTCCCTGTCCCTGTCAATCAGTATATAAATCACCAAAACCAGACCTTTCTACACACATGGTTTCAAACAATAGAAAATCACCCATAAAGAGGAAAAAGAAAAGAAAGAAAGAAAAAAAAACCATTGTTCTTCCCGGTGGAAATAATCTCCAACTTGAATAGTATAAAACCACATAGATCCTTCAAATCAGTCTCCCAACTCTTCAAAACAATCAAAACCCTTTTCCTTCTCAAATCCAACTCTCTCAGAATTTAGTTTAATCAAACCCCTCTTGCTTTCCCGAACATACCAATCAAGAAGCTGCTTTTGCAGACACCATGGTTTTGATTTCAGGTCTTCCTGATGAAGTAGTCTACGATTGTCTTATTCGTGTCAAGTATGATCAGTTTCCGACTATAACATCTGTTTCTAAAGGTTGGAAATCAGAGGTTGAGCTACCAGAGTTTCATCGCTTCAGAAAGAATGGTGGTTATGGCCAAAAGCTCATTGTGATGGTCCAAGCACGTGTTGCTCCCAACCAAGGTGGTGGTGCTGGTGTCTTCAAGTGCCTGAAAAAGCCGCTTTACCGGTTCACCGTCTGTGAATCTTAGTCTTTTCATGAATACGGGAAAACAAATTTCCCACTACTTTTCCTAGGACGTTAGTTTGTGTATGAATAGGAAAGTAAGTAAACAACAATTTTGAATATAGTATCCTTATTATTAAAATATAAACAATTCAAAATCTCAAAAATTTTTGTATAAAGTTGGTAACAATGACTTTTAAAATAGTCTTTAGACTACGCAATTAATATGCAATCAATGTAGGAAAAGTATGAGAAAAAGTGAATCTCTTGGGTGTAGGAGGATCCACTTCCCCCATGTTTTTCTTTCATGCACGGAAGTTGTTCGTGCGTTTGGATGAGAAAATTATAAAATCCGTAGGAATTCATAAATGATGGAGTCTTTAACTCCATCAAACTAAAATTCTATTAATTGCAATTTCTATTATTTGGTTATATTTATTTAGAATTTGAAATGTGTAATAAATTAAGAAAATTTAAAACAAATAAAAAAATAAAATAGAAAAAAGCCTTGTTTTGGAAATAAAAATTGAAAACTGCAAAAGAATTCGTAAATGACACCTATTTTGGTGGAAATTGAAGTGAGGAATTTAAATAATGAATTTCTTTCTTTTTTTTCACGGAGAAATTTAAAATTTCCAATCTGATAATGCCAAACGACGGAATTGGCTTTTAAAAATTATGAAATCCTCAATTTCAATTAAATTCCATCATTTTTTCCCTCATCCAAACACACTTTAGATTTGATAAACACGGAAAAATATAAAGTTTCTCTTGAGAATTCTCTACAAACTAAATGTTTGAGCTCTGCACAATTAAATCAGCAATATATGAAGTCAACACTCCTTACATCATCTACACAAAAATATAACTTTAGAATTATTACCCTACATAATTTGATAAGATGAGCATACGAGACCAATTGAGACTAATTGCCCTTCTTTTTGTTTTTTGTTGTTGGCACGCTTGGATGAGCATAACAATGGTGATGAAGAATAGGTTCTTTGTCATGAATACAACATTGTCAGTTCATATACTTTTGAAGATATATTAAAATAATTGCATAAGTCTCATCTAACTCCGACAAAGATTTTCTTAGATGTGCCTACTTGAGTTGTATTATTTTTCTGAGAAAAATCCTCAAATGGTACCTGAATTATGGTCCAATGCACATTTTGGTACCTAAACTGTCAAAACTACCCTAATGGTACCTAAACTATTGCTCCGTTTCTCCATATGGTACTTCCGTTAAATGTGCCGTTAACTTTGCCTATAAATTTATTTTTTTTGGAGATGAATGTCATCCAATAAGAATGAGCCATGTAGGCAAAGTTAACGGCACATTTGACAGAAGTATCATTTGGAGAAATTGAGCAATAGTTCAGGTAGGGTAGTTTTGGAAGTTTAGGTACCGAAATGTACATTGGACCATAGCTCAGGTACCATTTGAGGATTTTCCCCTATTTTTCTTTAATAAATACTCTAGCAAGTTTTATTGTCTTCATAGATTTTGGAAGTATGTGTAATGTACATAAGGCAAATTATAACAATACTAAAACCCATTCACAAAATGGCAAACAAATGAATAGTATCTTGACTATTCTACCTCTATTCTGCTTCCTCTTTTACGGAAGTGTCTCTCCAGTTATTATAAAAAAATAAAAAATAAAAAATTATACCTTACATGTATGAACATCACCTGCAGCAACGATAACACCCACTGCTCATAAAAAATGACATTTTTTCTCTTTTTTATCATAATATAGATGATAATAAATTTCTTAAATTTGTAAACAAATATGACCCTGTAGATAGGTTAATGTCTTTTCTATATCATATTTATATAATATACATATGCGCCATGGATGTAAGTCAACAAATTTTGAATTATAATCGCTATTTTATCATGCATAAAATTCAAAAAGAAAAGAGACCTATAGTGTCGCGCGTGCTTTGTGACTAGTACTAATTGATATGGGAGTGCGTACTATACTACATGTCACATGATGCCTCTTTCCTCTATATTTTTGAAAGTCAGAAAGGGAGGTTGGATTACAATATGCAACAAGGCAAAATCTCATTATAAAAATGGTGGTCATTAATTAAGACTCTAAGAGCATTTGGACATGCAACAATTCCACCATTATTTGAGTTGGGAGACATTACTATCGTGAATCAGTCACTAAACTCTTGTCATTATTGTCATTATCTTATTATTTTTTTGGCAAATGTCATTATCTTATTATTGATCCATGACTACTTCTTCTTGTAATTCAGTTACATAACACTACATAAAAGTTGTTGCACCAATAAGAGGTATGGAATCAACCAACTATATTTGTCCTCATTGCATTGATGAGTATTGATTTTTTTACTCCCTAGTTGGAATAATAAGCTGGTAAAGCTAGGCTACAAAGTTTATGAAGAAATGATGATTATACTGTCAACTTCCATCATATTCTTGTTTAACAAACGTAAGCTATATATAATGATTTATCTAACATGGTACTAGGACTCATTCCAAAAAATAAATATGTCATGTGTGTAAACTGTAATAATTTATCTAATGTAGGATCAAAACTCAATTGATGATCATTGATTTTTTTACCCCTAGTTGGAATTACAAGCCGGTAAGGTAGATTAGAAATTTTATGAGGAAATGAAGATTATATTTAACAAAGCTACAATGATTTATCTGACATAGTAAAAGAACTCAATTGTAAAAAGTGAATATGTCATCTGTGTAAAACTGTAAATTGTTATAATTCGTCCAACGTAATATCAAAACCCAATTGTAAGAATTAAATGTATCATCCGTTCGTTCAATCAAAATACCTATAAATTTAATATTTTGTGGCTATTTGCATTTCTCCGATCTCTAGGTATGGACACAATGATAAAAATCAAGAGAAAATGAATAAGAGAAAAAGATGAAGTTGAAAAGTAAACTAAGACCAAGTTGTATATCATCTCTTAGGTTTCTTCCCTCGCAATTCTTATCTCTTACCTCTCACTTTCGTATATTTCCTCAATTATTAGCTCATGATCCCGTATCTCTTACCTCTCACTTTCATGTATTTTTCTCAAAAGGGAAATTTTTAAGAACAGTATATGAACTATCCTCCATTGAGAATTAAGGTTTTTATATTTTCAGAACTGCAACATAAATACATTGACTATATAACCCAACCCATATTCAATACATTTGGTTAACTCACCGTTACGGCCCATGCCATTATCAAATAAATGAAGGGTACAATTGTATTTTTGCAAGTCATACTCTTATTTGACTTAACAACCCCATTTCCAAACTCTTTCATCTCCCTCACAGCCCAACACGTAGCCATCTCTGACGGCGAGCTCACCGCCAAGCTCGTCCCCAAGAGAATCGAACAAGAAACAAGCCCCAATCATGAACAAAATCAAGCCATAGCATTCAAATAGAAGAGTTGCAGTTCAATTTTGTCCAAGAAAACATAAAGTTAAAGGATGAATTTGTGAATACAGAATCTGTCAAAAAATAGTTGGAAGGCAGACTTCAGTCAGCGAAGAATTGAAAGCTTCATGTGTTGACCTACAGCTTCAGCTCGAAAGATACCTATGGAAAATGGAAGAAGAGCCTCTTAAGCAGTCCCTGTACTATAACCATGAAGTGCATAACCCGTTATAATTGTATTCCATCCTACAGTTTGTGCATAAGTAGAAAAGTAAAATAACATCAATTTTTCAATGGTATCCTTATTATCAAACATATCAAACGTTTCTTGAATAAAGTTGGTAATAATAACCTTTGGAATGGTCTTTAGGCTAGGCAAATGTTAATGTATGATTCCATTGAGGTGGTTAAGCTGACGGCTGGTCTACTCTGAACCATGCTTCTTTTGGGATCAGCAGATAAAAGGAAAGTTTGTTAAGAGGAAGTCAGGACGTGATCAGACTTCACTCCTCTGATGCTCAAGTTAGGGAGCAGTAAAGCAGAAGCCATTTCTGAAATTGGGAAGAGTGAGAAGTGATCATTACCCCGAGCACTGAGTTGAGACCCCTGTTTGGGCCCAAAAGTATTTTTGGCAAGATCCTTTAGTGGGTTTAGCGTAGCGGGCCGATACCTGTGACCCAAAAATAAGTCTACTTGGGTTTAGGTTACAGCTTCGCCCATTCCAGAATCCATAAGGAAAAGAGACCTTATTGGAATCAAGTAGCGGAGATTGAATAGGAAACGTCAATCAATAATCCTTCGATAGCAAGGAACAGTCGAAACCCTAGTATAAATACTAGGTTTCAAGGACTGAAAACACAACAACTCTTAAATCAATCAAACAGATTATCAAGCCTCTCCGGAGCAAACCTACCTGCAACTTACTTGTAAACCAGCGAAGCAAGGGTAACGCCCTCGCAACCCAGCGAAGCTAAAGTCACGCTTTAGCAAACCTTGTGCTTTCTCCTTAACTTTCCGGTGATTGCTCTACTCAACCTACAACGTTGAGTATCAACTCGGTTTCGCGAAGAGATCACAACCAAAGTCTTTACCCGTAAGGCAAAGAAGTCCTTTTCCGAAAGGCATAGAAAAGAACCTTGTGAAGAGGTTGGTGCTCTCCTCGTCCACATCGTTTGATTCAGAAGTTAGGTCAAGGGACTCCCCGACGACTGCACCCCGCGGTGCTGGCACGCCTGCACTGTGAAGAACCGAAATTTCAGTTAAATATTTCGTAATTCAATATTTCTCAAATTATATGAATTATGAGTTGTGAGTGTGATTCGAATGTCGTTATTTGAGAAATTTGGTTTCGAATGATTTTAGTATCGAAATTTAACGTTATTTAGGGTTATTAAAATTGACTTATTTATACGTAAGGAATTTGAGGAAACTTCCTTCATGAAAGTCGTAGAGCTCGTCGATACGAGTTCGTGCATATGTGGAACGCAAGAATCGGAGTTCGTATGAGAAAGTTATCGCATTTGGAAAAGTTTCCATTTCGGGTATATATAGGCTACTATTTCCGGAAATATCCGAAAATAGCATAATATCCAAAAAAGGAAACCACGGGTTACTGTTCATCTTCTCTCTCTCTCTTCCTCCGTCTGCCCAAAACAGAGCAAATTTTCGCCTGCCTCTTTCTCACAGCTCCGGCCACCGTTTGAGGTGAAACGAAGCCCAGATCGACTCTACTCCTTCCTGTAAGTCGACTGGTTGTCACGGTTTCCCCTCTCGTGGCAGCTACACGGCGGTGGAACTCAAAACACCATCCGAGCCCTAAAACGAACCAGCCGTGATTTCTCCTAGCTTCGGCAACGAAAACTTGAGTTCTTTATCTCGTTGAACTCGTATTAAGGATTAGAACACGCAACAAAAAGACCCAGACCAGAAGTGAAGCTTTTGACGTCGAACGGAGCAACTATCGGAAAATTTCGGTTTTCCGGCAAACCGGACTGTTTTTGGTAAGTTTCGGCCACTTCCACTCATTTTCTCACTTCGTGTTAGTTATGAAAGTTGCTCAAAATGATGAAACGAAGGGGATAAGCTCGGCCCCGACACCATTGGTGGTGGTCGGCGGCGGCTCTACCCTAAATTCCGGCGGCCCTTTCCGGCCACCTCCGGGGGTATCATGTGCAGTTTCTGCTCATTTTTAGATTCTACATGTCGATACGATCATTTTGATATATAACATGCGAATTTTGGATATCGTATGAATTAGTTATGAATTTTACGATTTCGATTGATTTCGATCGCTCAATTTGTGATTTATGAAGTTTGGACCGTCCGATAGAATTCTAGTTTTGATATAATGATTGTAGGACTGTCCCGGTGACCTTGTGTGGTCACGGGTGAAGATCCGACCGTGGGATCTTCATATAAGTGTGTTTTTGAAATTATACGCTAAGTTAATTATCGTTTTGATTAGGTATTTGACGGATTTGTTAGCGGACGATTGTGAATCGTATTTTGGGCTATAAGAAGACGCAGCGGGAGTTTAGAGGTGAGTAAATCTCACTTGGTTCATTTACGAACCGAATTTCCTTAATTGCTCAATTTATTGTTATGTGTGAGAAAATGGTTTTTTAAGAAATGTGTTTTAAAGTATATTAAAAATGAATTTCTTGATTTTGTATCATGTGAACTGTAGTTGGTATTAGTGATCATTCCTGTGTGGATGGTTACGTATATATATATTTACATGATTATATATTGAATGGTGTGACATTGAGGTGTGGAATTGTGATAATATGTTGTTGATAATGTTGATAATATGATTTTAATTATGTTGTTAATATTTGATAAATGTTGGTGATAAGCATGTTGATTTTGTGAGTTGAATAGAAGGTAGAGAAACGTAGGATTCCGAGGATCGAATGGTCCAAGGATCTTTGGTTAATGATAACCGGAGTGTATGTGTTCTGAGGACAGGGAGGTCCAAAGTTCGACCGTTAAATAATAACGGGGATATATTGTTCTGAGGACATGAAATTGTCCAAAGTTCGCGGGTTACTGAGTAACCTGGAGGTTCCGTTACTTGACCCTGGGCCAAGATGTCAGAGGTAACGAGGCAGTTAGAGCTCTAACGTGGGGCCAAAGTGGCGATAGTTGTGATTAGGTGCCAAAGTGGCGAGAGTTGTGATTTGGTGATTGTGGATATGTGTTCCATGTTGTTCATGTGTGTTGGATTGATGTTTCTTGTGGTTGTTGAGATTGTTGGATGTTTACTTGAGATAAATCAGTTGTGGTCTAATAAATCAACCGTTCATTTTTATTTACTCACACGAGCTTTCAGAAAGCTTACCGGGTTTTGTGTTGTTGCAATCCCGGTACACTATTCAAATGGTGTAGCGGATAATCCTGCAGGTCAGGATAATCAGGGTGGTGAGCGAGCTGCGTAGGACAGCAGGGTTGAGACCAGCACTTGGTCTATTTTGGTGTGTTTTTGTAGACTCTTGTGAGCAGAACATTTTATTTAGGTTAGTATTGTAATAATTGACTCGAGAGATAGTTTGCTACGAGGTTTGTGTTATGGTTTATGAGATATTGGTTTTGAGAAAAAAAAATTAGGACGTGATTTGTTTAGTTGTATTCATGTTTCGGATTTGAATTTATTATTCGAAATTCGGGGCGTGACATGCGCACACGCTCAAAAGAGACAGTTTGCAAGCCATCTGGTTTTGGAGCCGAACAGCCCCCTTTATGTAGGCGTTAGAGGTTGTTGGGGTCCTTGCCAGTTGTTTGGCTGATTTGGATTCAGAGGATCGCACCTGACCATGCATGCGGATGCGCGCGCTCCTCTTGCTGGGTTGCTAACGCACAAGTACGGCTATGTACATTCAGCAAGTAAGCATGTACATAACAGTTAATGTGCAACTAATTAATGTAGGGAAAGTATGAGGAAAAATGAATATCGTGGGTGTAGGGTGATCCATTTTTCTCCATATTTTTCCTTCATGCAAGAAAGTTATTCAGTTCTTTGGATTTGATAAACATAGGAAAAGATAAAATTTCACTTCCTAAGTTTTTCATTCCGCAAACCAAATAAGACCTAAATGTTTAAGCTCGCTATCTACTCTCCACAGTTGAATCAGTAATGAATACGAAATCAACACTCCTTACATGTAACCTTCACCTACACAAACAAATAACATTACAATTATTACTCCGCAAAGTTTGATAAGACGAGCATATGAGACTAATTGTCCTTATTTTTGTTTTTTGTTGTTCATACGCTTGGATGAGTACAACAATGTGATTTCATACATTTAGTCTCATCTACCCAGCAAAAAATTTCTTACATGTGCCTACTCTAGTTCTATATTCTATTGTTTTTCTTTGATAGATACTTTAGTTTTATTATTTTAATAGATTTTAGAAGTTTGTATAATGTACATAAGACAAATGCTAATTAATATGCGAGTACTACAATACATGTCACAGGATGCCTCGTTTCTCTATATTTTTGAAAGTCAGAAAGTGAGGTTGGATTACAATATGCAACATAGGCAGAATCTCATTATAAAAATGGTAGTATTAATTAAGACTTTAAGAGCAGTTGGACATGGACATGAACATGCAACAATAACACCATTATTTGAGTTGGGAGACATGATTAATTTATTACCATGAATCACAGTCACTAAACTCTTGTCATTTTTATAATTGAACCATGACTGCTTCTTCTTGGAATTTTGTTGTATAACACTACACAAAAGTAGTACAACACTTGTACCAACAGGAGGTATGGAACAAACCAACTATCCTTGTCCTCATTGCATTGATGATTATTGATTTTTTTTTGGCGGAAATGATTATTGATTTTTTAACTCCCTAATAAAGGTTGACCGAAATCTTCTGTCCCCGATTCTCTTATTCTCACCCTGTCTCTTCATTCTGATTGGTTGATAATGATTAAAAAATGAAATAAAGTTTAAGATAAACATTTTTTAATCCATATCAACCAATCAGAATAAAAGGACATATGGGGATTGGGGAATTGAGGACAGAAGATTTCCTCCCAGTAAAGGTAGCGTATAAAGTTTATGAAGAAATGATGATTATACTATTACCTTATATAATAGATGATCTAATAGAAGTTGACAGTATAATCATCATTAGATTCTTATTTAACAAATGTAAGGTATAATGATTTATCTAACATGATATTAAAACTCATTACAAAAAGTGAATAATTCACCTGTATAAACTGTATTACTTTATCTAATCTAGAATGATAACTCAAAATGATAACTCAATTGATGATTATTGATTTTCTCACACCTGGTTGGAGTAATAAGCTGGTAAGGTAAAGTACAAAATTTACGAAGAAATGAAGATTATATTGTCAATTTAACGTAAGCTATAATGATTTATCTGACATAGTAATAGAACTCAATTACAACATGTCATTTGTGTAACTGTTATAATTTATCTAACTTAATATCAGAACTCAAATGCAAGAAATAAATATATCATCATTTACATATTTAATATTTTGTGGATATTTGTATCTCTCCATCTCTAGGCATAAACACAATGGTAAAAATCAAGAGAGGGCTTTTGGTTCCCGGCTCTCCTTGCCTAGTACTTGAAATTGAATCTTTTACTATTTGCTTATTAGTTCTCTCTAGTTGTACACCAATTGAGGTCTCTAGGCGATTAGGTTTACTTTTCAAAGAGAAGCTTGTTGTGAGGATTTGATCTCTTGTATGTAGGCTCAATGAGTGAGCGTATATGTTAGCAGCGAGGGTCACTTGTCCTTTGTTTGGTAGCTTATACCACATTTTTGATTTTGGTGTAAGACAACATTTAATGTATACTATGAATAAATGAATGAAGTATCTTTTCTAAAAAAAAAAAAAAAACATAATGGCAAAAATCAAGAGAAAATGAATGGAGAAAACAGATAGAAAACTTCTCTATGTCACCTCCTAGGTTTCTTCCCTCATACTTCGTATCTCTTACCTCTCACTTTCATACATATCCTCAATTATTAGCTCATGATTTCATATCTGTCACCTCTCAGTTTCATATATTTCCTCAATTATTACCTCATGTCTCCATGTTCTCTATCTCTACAAGACTACAACTATAGAAAAGGAAAAGGAAATGGAAAATGGAGTACTATAATAAACGAGTATCGACAAGTATTGAAAGGTCCTCTTCACGTGTCGTTTCCTTATGTTTTCTCTTCCGGACAGAGCAGAGAAGATAGTGGGCTGTATCTGGTCCTAATTCAGTTTACAGTTGCAGCACCTCTGTCTTCAAGATTTGCTACTTCTTAGAGACACAGATTTGGAGTACGCCGTGTGTCAAACACATTTCTTGTTGTTGGGTGGTCCGAAATGGAGGACAAGTCGGATTCGGGTCTGAAGGCGTCGCTGTTGGGAAACGGTGGACGTAGTCGGCGACTGAGTCGTAAAAACTCGTACAGCACTCTCATAAACGACTTCATTTCGGAGCTGCCACCGAAAGTCCGAGCTGGTCTTGACCCCGAGTCGCCGGAAGTGATCGACTGCTCGCGCGCCTCGGGATTAAGTGAAGGTTGGTCGGTTCATGAAAGTGTTTATGATTCTGTGATGGAGATATTGCTTTGTTGTTTGTTTTATGAAAAGGGTTGTGCTTAGTTAACGTGGAAGAGAATGTTTGTGATTATGTGATAATGTTTTGGCTTCTGTTTCCTACCCTTTTTTTTTTTTTTTTTAAAGGTCCAGAGACAGGTTTGTGTGAATGTGGAAGAGATGTTTGTTTGGTGAAGTATTTGTGTTTAGTTTTATGAGGAACCAAAGATAAGGGGTGTGGTTACTGGTTAGTGTGAATATAGAAGAGAAATGTGCTTGTGATTTTGTGATGAAATTTTTTTGGCTTTCTTGGATCAAACGGAAGGTTTAGTTTTTGGTCTTTGTGGTTTCGTGTGTGATGTGCTTGGATGGTGATTATATTGGTTGGTAAGATTGGGAAAATGTGGAAGAATGTTTGTGATTCTGTGGTAAAGTTTTTGCCTTTGTCTTGTTTTCTGAGGAACGAACAAAAGGTGTGTTCTGTGCTTAGTGTTTGTGGATGAGAAATGCTTTGGATTTGTGAAAAAGTAGTGGCCTTTCTTTCATTTTGTAAAGGTCATTTGTGGTTTGTTTCTGATAAGAGGAGCATATGAGACTAATTAATTGCCTCTCTTTTTGTTTTTTGGTTGTTGATACACTTGGATAAGTACGACAATGTGATTTCATATATTTACAAAAATTTATTTTAAATAATTGTATGAGTCTCATCTAACTGTAAAATCTTTCTTAGATGTGCCTAGTCTAGTTATATTGTTTTTCTTTGGTGAATACTATGGTTTATTGTTTTAATAGATTTTGGAAATATGTATAATGTTAATAAGACAAATACGTACAAAATTTTTGAAGACATGATGATTCTACTGTCAACTTCTATTAGATTCTTGTTTAACAAACGTAAGCTATAATGATTTTATTTAACGTGGCATTAGAACTCATTGCAAAAAGTGAATATATCCTCTATATAAACTGTAATAATTTATATAATCTAGGATCAGAACTCAATTGATGATTTTTGATTTTTCTTTTACTCATGGTAGGAATAATAAGCTAGTAAGGTAGAGCACAAAGTTTATGAAGAAATGAAGATTATATTGCCAACTTCTTTTAGATTCTTGCTTAACAAACGTAAGCTATAATGATTTATCTAACATAGTACTAGAGCTCAATTGCAAAAAAATAAAGACATTTATATTCGTTAAAGTGTTATTTATCTAATGAAATATCAGAACTCAATTGCAAGAAATAAATGTATCATATGTTTATTACGTAAAATAATTTAATAGTTTGTGTATATTTGTATTTCTCCGTCTCTACTTCTCTAGGCATAAACACAATGGAAAAAATCAAGAGAAATGAATGGAGAGAAAACAAATAAATTAAAAGTTGAAAAGTAAACCAAGAGCAAGTTGTATATCATATCTTAGGATTCTTCCCTCACAATTCTTATCTCTTACCTCTCACTTTCACATATATCCTTAATTATTAGCTCATGATTTCATATCTCTTCCCTCTCACTTCCATGAATTTTCTCGAATATTACCTCATGATTCCATATCTCTTACCCTCATGATTCCATGTTCTCTCTACAAATTATAGAAAAGGAAAAGAGAATGGAAAATGGAGTGCAACAATAAATGAGTACCGACAAGTATAGAAAGGTCCTATTCACGTGTCGTTTCCTTGTGTTTTCTCATCCGGACAGAGCAGAGAAGATGGTGGGCTATATTTGGTGCTTAATTTAGTTTACAGTTGCGACACCTCTGTCCTCAAGATTTGCTGCTTCTTAGAGACACAGGTTTTGGAGTTCGTCGTGTGTCAAACACATTTCTTGTTGTTGGGTGGTCTGAAATGGAGGACAAGTCGGATTCCGGTGTGAAGGCGTCGCTGTTGGGAAGCGGTGGACGTAGTCGGCGACTGAGTCGGAGAAACTCGTACGGCACCCTCCTAAACGACTTCATTTCGAGGCTGCCACCGAAAGTCCGAGCTGGTGTTGACCCTGAGTCGCCGGAAGTGATCGACTGCTCACGTGCCTCGGGATTAAGCGAAGGTTGGTCGGTTTTATCATAGTGTTTAGGATTCTGTGATGGAGATATTGGCTTTGTTGTTTGCTTTATGAAAAGGGTTGTCCTTAGTTAATGTGGAAGATAATATGTGTTTGTGTTTTAGTGATAAAGTTCGGCCTCTGTTTCCTGCTTTTTTTTTGGATGTCCAGAGAAAAGGGTTGTGGTTTGTGTGAATGTGGAAGAGAAATGTTTGTTTGATAAAGATTTTGTGTTTGTTTGGTTTTATGAGGAACCAAAGAAAAGCGGTGTGGTTAGTGTGAATGTGGAAGAGAAATGTGCTTGTGATTTTGTGATGAAAGTTTTTGGCTTTCTTGGATCAAACGGAAGGTTTAGTTTTTGGTGTTTGTGGTTTCGTGTGTGGTGTGCTTAGATGGTGATTATGTTGTTTGAGAAGATTGGGAAAATGTGGAAGAAGAATGTTTGTGATTCTGTGGTAAAGTTTTTGTCTTTGTTTTGTTTTCTGAGGAACGAACAAAAGGTGTGTTTTGTGCTTAGTGTTTGTGGAAGAGAAATGCTTTGGATTGTGAAAAAGTTTTGGACTTTCTTTCATTTTATGAAGGTCATTTGTGGTTTGGTTTCTGCTGGAATTGGATGATTATCTTATCTGTCTACAACTAAACATAGTAAAAACTAAACTCTGAAATTCTTCAACTTGGGTGCTGTCTCTGACTAGAGCTCAGAATATTCGAAGGTTTTGACAAGATGAACAAGACTATAGGGATCGCTATTCCCCTGAAGCATCTGCACTTTTGGACATAAAATGTCTTTCGGGGCCTCAAATTTGTATGTAGAAGCTTTTAGGGAAGTGGGAATTGTTCCGCCATTGTCATCTGTGATCCTGTTATTTTTTAGTGTGTTCTTTTATTTTCTGAGGAACCAAGTAGAAGGTTTGGTATATGGTGTTAAATTGATTATCCTGGTCTTTTGTTTATTTCTTTTTCTTCGTTTTCTCTGCAACCAAACAGATGTGCAACTAAGTAGCCTTGGAATCGCTATTTGGCCTCTCTGTGTTTATTTGGCTTCTATTTAATTGCAGGAGAGAAGGATTACTATGAAAAACAATTTGCAACCCTTAAATCCTTTGAGGAAGTTGACACTGTAGTTGCCGCTGAGTGCATTGATGAGGAAAATCTTGCAGAACAAGCACAACATGAAAGAGCAATGAAAATTTCCAATTATGCAAATATAGTTCTCTTGGCACTTAAGGTAATTTGTCACTTCAATTGGCTAAAAGCACATATGTTTTAGAATGCTTTTTGAGTTAAAATGATTTTTTAAAGTAGTTAAATAGTATGTGTTCTTACATTTTTATAAGATTTTTGGAATGTGCAGATTTATGCTACTGTAAAAAGTGGGTCCATAGCCATTGCTGCTTCAACATTAGATTCTTTACTAGATCTCATGGCGGGTGGCATACTCTGGTTCACTCACCTGGCAATGAAGAACGTTAATATCTACCACTATCCTATTGGAAAATTGAGGGTGCAGCCTGTTGGCATAATCATCTTTGCTGCTGTCATGGCTACACTTGGTATGTCATCGTAGTTTTTCTTTTCCTTAGTATGATACCAAATTGGTAATAGTCTCTGCTGCTTTTCCCTCTTGTCATAATATATTGTGAACTTCTTTGCCAGATAAATTTATCTTGTTTAGCTTCTATTTTTTATGTTGCGATGGATAGTTTCTGCTTTATTTGTTGATTAATAAGTATGGTTAAGGAAACCCAACTTCTGCCTTCTATAACAATTTTTTACCATGGTTGTTGTCCAAGTCAGCAAGTAATTGCAACATCAAAGATCATGAATAGTGGGATTAGTGGCCAATCTAGGTCAGACCGGAAATTTTATAAGGAGTTACTGTTATATTCTCCTCTTGCAGAAATATTTTAGGATATTCCCGAAGTGATTTTTAAAGACTAGAGGAGTAATGACCGTTGAATGTTCATGTTATATATCTTGGTCCCAGAGAATAAGGCAAATAAAGATTCATTTCCTCTGCTCACTGATGCTTACTCTGCACATAAAATTGAAGATTTTGAGTGAACATTTTTGCATTTATTTCCAGTGCGCATGAGGTATATCTCAAAATAAGAGACTGTAGACTAGAGACACAATGATGAGGATATGCAATTAGTCTTTCAGAAAATGTCATGCTGTTGCTTATTTTTTTCCTTTCCTATTTTCATTTTCTACCATTGTCGAAGGTTAAGTTTCAACATGATTCAGCCAGACTACGTTTCATACATCAACGATGACCAACTTTACTTTTCTATGCTTCCACTCCTTACAGGGTTTCAGGTATTGATCCAGGCCGTAGAACAGTTAATTACAGCTGATCCCACTGAAAGTCTGACCTCAGATCAATTGGCGTGGTTGTATGCAATTATGTTGTTTGCTACTGTGGTAAAACTTGCACTGTGGCTCTATTGCAGAACCTCAGGAAATAAGATTGTCCGTGCCTATGCAGAGGTTACTGCTTCTTCTTTATTGTTATCTGTTTCAACCGATTGGATTATGTTCTATTTTTACAAGTTGTATGACATCTTTCAATGACAATGACCAGGATCACTATTTTGATGTGGTAACTAATGTAGTGGGATTAGTTGCTGCCGTACTTGCTGATAAGTATTACTGGTGGATTGATCCTTCTGGTGCTATTATCCTTGCTCTGTATACGATCATAAATTGGTCCAAAACTGTCATGGAAAATGCAGGTACTTTTGCTAGCTTCTCTTCACTGGATTTTAATCTTAGGAAGACTTCCAGATTATGAATTGGAAAATCTTCATATTTTTTAGAGTGCACATACTGTTAGTGTTGTATCTTATTTAAACGGCTTCAAAAGATGGTCCTTGTATTTCTACTTCAGCTAGTCTAACTGTAGTCTGAAACATGCAGCTTCGCTGGTGGGACAGTCAGCCCCTCCTGAATTCCTACAAATGTTGACATATGTTGTCATAAGGCACCCTCAAGTGAAGCGTGTTGACACAGTTCGTGCTTACACATTTGGTGTTCTTTATTTTGTGGAGGTTAGTCATATTAGAGATGATTTCAACAGTACAATATCGTGTGACGTTATGGAATCCAATCCTTTCTTCTGTGTTCTATCTCAAAAAATGCAATTGTTTTGAAAATAATTGCTTTGTTTAAACAGGTTGACATTGAACTCCCAGAAGAATTACCCTTGAAAGAAGCACATGCCATTGGAGAGTCCCTCCAGATAAATCTTGAAAAGCTTCCAGAAGTTGAGCGAGCATTTGTTCATCTTGACTTTGAATGCGACCACAAACCAGAGCACAATGTACTCATCAAGCTTCCAAGCAGTCAACCCTGATTCGACAATATGTCTCAATTTCCAAGTGAGTAAGGTTCTCAGGTTACTTGTTGGAGTAAGTTTGTATTGCAGATGTATGCATTAGTCTATTTCATTTTTGTCGGTTAATAAGGAAAGAAACTGGCACCGAGTGCCCTTTACATGTTGTCTTTTAGAAATTGCTGTGGCCTGGTTTTAGTGTGATAAGCTAGAGTTGAGATAAAGATCAGTTCATATGACATGTTGTACGAAGACGATCAATCATCATGCCCCTATTAAGAGCCAATCTGCAAGTATTATACCACGGAAAGGAAAAGAAAAACAATAAAGACCACATTCTAAGCCTAGAACAATACATCCACCGTGCACAAAATAAGCATCTCCAGCTCCAACAGAAAAATTTCAGGAAGTATTACCATTGACACCATCAAAATAAGCTTACATAGTTAATTTGCAAGCCGGAAGCCCTGCTATTGCAACACTAGTAGTGCAAATTACAACTAGCCATACATATATTTGCCTTAACCATTCTAAATTAATTAATTAACACTGTATTGTCAAGTGTGAACTAAAAACTAACGGTCACATTGCCAAAAAATGAATCACTCCTGTGGAGGATTACTCGCCGGTGTTGTTGGATGTCTCTGTTAAGAGTTTGGCACTAGTTGACCATCATCTTCTCAAGTAGCCCGCTTTGCATCAGGCCTCCTGAGAAGACCCTTGTTGTTTGGTACACCAGTCCCTAAACATACAGGACATACAAGTTTCCCCTGACCTGCCCACGAGAAAAAGCAATCACTCATCAAAACACAATGTGTATTCATAATAGTGGGATTAAAAATAAACATTTAATGTTGATATGGGAGGAAGAAGCCGAGGCTCGGGCTCCTAATTCACAACTATCTGCTATGGTTTATGATGGCTCTTATTCTCTTTACGAAATATAGATATCTGCTTTGATCAGTATCAGCACAAGATTAATTGTTCTTCTGTTGCTCCTACGTCTATGATCGAACGTATTGTATAGATATTAAATATAAGTTCAGGCAGGTTGTATCTCGATCTGTGGCTCTATTTCCAATACTGAAGAAGCTCAAGGCATCCTATAACCCTGCTACAAGTCACATTTCAGCGTTGATAACATTTCCCCAAAGATATCATTCACTAAGATATCTTTGGATTGACAAAGTGACAAGTTGTGCTGTTTCGCGAGTTTATATGTACATGTCTCTACACAATGAGTCACACTGGAGTTCGATCATTTAGAACGTCGTTGATTCGAAGACTGAATGATTTTATTTACTATTTCTGCGTTTTTAATGCCACATTTCTTACTAGTTTTGCTTGATTTTTATAAGATCATGGATCTTAGTTATGGAAATGTTCATCATCTGGTCGATAACTAACTAAGTTACGCTCAACCATCTTTAGATGTAAATTTAATGGTGAAAAAATTATTTTTAAGTTGAGTTTTTTGTTTTCTACCGTTAGATTTACATCAAAGGGTGATTGAATATAGTTTCTTTGGTCAATTACTAACAAGGAGAACACTGTTGTCTTGGTTATCATCAATTTTATGTTGGAAAATCGGAATTAGACCCAAGATGATTCCAAATAAAAAAACTGTAGTCATTTCAATTTGTTCAAGTAGATACGATAAATTATATCAAAACAATTTAACCGATAAGCTATATGAGATTCGGCTCTACGGTACATCCAATTTATCATATATCAAGTAGACTGATTCAGATTCAGAAGGTGGTAAACTAGTATGAAACTACTCTATCTCTTTCTCGAACTAATCTACCAACTAACTTTATCTCTGTATCGAATTAAATCTACTTAATGTAACATAAATATTTCCTTCCTATAGTTGAGCACGTCGGCACTTTCCAAACGATGTCGTTTGCCAAATGTATATAATATCATGTATGTTGAAGGAAATCAACTTATGTATGCCTAATCAAATTAGGATTAGTTTCATATTTGTAATAGGAGAGAAGGTTCTAGAATTTCTAGTCCTATTTGGATTAGTTTTCCTTGTATCATTAGAACATGTACTTCGTAATCCCTACAGCCTCCTCGCTCGCTCCCCGAACTACCTGCCCCTGCGCTGACTGTGGCCTCCTTGCCGCCCGTGCGCTTACGACCCTGCATCGCTGCGCTGCTGCCCCTACTGTCCTGCAGCATCATCGCAACAGCAAGCGTTGCTTGCCTTTTGCTCCCATATGTATCTACTAACCAGCACAGCCAACTCTCTCGGCCTCACACCATCCTACAGTCCTCGGTCCAGCTTCCAGCAAACTTTTGACCATTTCCAGCTGCGCCTAGCACCATCCAGCCAAGCTTCCTAGCAGCCTCGAAACAACCCTAGCTCACATCAAGCATCTACATCTTCAAGTTTCAAGATTTCAAGCTCCGAATTTAACCAACAGAATCGTGGGGATTCACACTATATGAACTAAGCGTTCATAAACCACGAACTAAGAGTGTTTGTTAGCTTCAGACTAAGAGCGTCTGTAAGCATCGATTTATGACCATATCAACATCACTTTTTAGTCTAATCCAAAAATTCTTGGAAATCGATTTCTTGGTAGCATAGCTCGGAAATCTTATTATTAGTTTTTGTGGAAGCATTGACTCCGAAACTAATTCGTTCTTGTTTCATCTTTTTAGGATGGCAAACTCGAACAAACTCGATTTTTGTTCCGTTGGATTATGCGGGCAAAAGGAACTTAATATGGGCCGTTGATGTCGAGATCCACCTTATTGCCCGTGATTTATTGCATACAGTCCAAGAGCTTTGTCCTACAGCAACAACTTCAGACCCTCAAACTGGGATCGATAATTCAAGGGCACTCTCCTTCATGAAACGTCACATGGATAGTGATCTCGAGTTTGAGTTCATAAATGAGGATAGCGCTATAAAGCTTTAGCAAGCGCTTCGTGAACATTATGGCAATGTTCGTGACTCCATCCTTCCGAATATAGAAGTAGAATGGAATGATCTTCGCTTCTCTAAATTTAACACGGTCATGCAATTTTGGTCGGAAGCTCTTCGCATCAGATTAATGATGCGTCTATGTGGAAAGACGATCACAAAAGACCAATTGATTGAGAAAACCCTCAATACCTTCCCCGTCCATGCTATGAGGTCCTCTAATTTATTCCAGACTCATGTAAATGCAAGACGGATCACAAGTTTTCAACAGCTTATTGAAGCTATGACCACTGCTGAAAGACATGGCAACGAACTTGTGAAAAGAGAAATTGATACTCCTTAAGATGGTCATCAAGAGCATCGCCCTATGGCTAGAAAAAGTCGTCATCAACGTTATGATCCATACAATCGAAATGAGCGAGAACGTAATCGCCTAAGGAGACAATCACGCTACCGTAGGCGCTGTGATTTTGAGGGAAAAAGGGTTGGAAACCATGGAGCCAACGTTGGCCATGGTCATCACTTTCCAACACCACCGGTCCTAGGGACCATGCACATTGTGCCAATGCGCCTCAATCAAAGGAGAATCCTCTTCATGGTGTCTATTTCTGATATGGAACATCTGATCAATGGACCTGGATTTGCAATGTACCTAAGAAGGTAAAAGCATCATGGTGATCAAGATATCGAGTTTAATAAGACTTTAAATCTGGCGATGAAGACAAAATGCCACAGATTTTTATTTAGAATAGTCTTTTATTTTTCCAAAATTTATGTAATGGCAATTATGCCTTAATCAATAAAATGACTTATTGTATTAACTCTCTCTCACTAGGCGTACTCAAGAGTAATTGTGATGTCTAGGAAAGGTTTGAACTAAGAGAACGGTTTTAAAAGTGAGCAATGCTCCACCAAAATATCACCTTACCTTACCTGTCACAATCAAATTAGAATTACCAAACGGATTGAGTGACTACAATTTGTCTAAAGTTTGATTTTTCATTTGGATTAGATTTTGGTCACGAAATTTTGATGCAATCATTGGCTATCATTAATAAAGCGTCAATTTATTTTTTGGACATATTTTTCGAACTTTATTACTTCAAAAATATAAGAGCCAATGGTTTTCATGTAGAAACACATTGTGAGAATGGACAAGAGTTCCTTTGCATCACCTCGACTACGGATATAAAAGAGTCTTAGAGAAACTTGTGTGTCGATCTAGTGGGTTGTACGCAACCACTATTCGAATAATTGAATCCAATCATGTTATGAGAGATGATTTATGAGATTCAGACACATATAGGCTTTGGCATAACCGTTTGGGACATCCATGTCGTGATATGATGACTATTAAAGATTTTACACGGACATCCATTTTTTAGAACGAAAAGAAGTAAAACTCGAATTTTGGACCAAGGAGGGCTACCTGCGCCTCATGGCGCCATTCCCTTGCAAGACCAGCTGGCGCCGCCATCCCCCTGCGGTCCAAGGTTGGCTTTGACGCCGCCTATGTCTCCTTGCTTCCAAATTCTACTTCTAAAGTTAATTGTGACTTCATGGCTCAACCAAAATCTTTATTGGTTGTTTCTAAAGCCCATCATTTGTTCTGCAAAGCCTGCTATTTAGTAAAATTATGATTGAGACCATCCTATGCAAAAGACACTAAGGAAAACATATCATTCTTGCAAAGAATCCAAGGTGATATTTGTGGACCTATTCAACCACCTTGCTGACCATTTCGATATTTGATGGTGTTGGTTGATGTATTGACATGTTGGTCACATGTCATGCTATTGTCCATAAGGAACGCTGCATTTGCTAAACTCCTAGCCAAATTATTAAATTAAGAGCTCACCACCCTGATCATCCTATTAAGTCTATAAGACTATACAATGCTGGGGAGTTTACATCAAAAACTTTTTATGATTATTGCATGTCCATGGGGATTGAAGTTGAACATCCAGTTCCTCATGTTTACACCCAAAATGGTCTCGCAGAAGCCACCAATAAATGACTATAATGGTTGCTAGAGCATTGGTAATGCGCACCAATCTCCCTATATCTGCTTGGGGCTATGCAATATTGCATGCAACTGTGCTTATTCATCTAAGGCCTATTGCCACTCAACCTTTTTCTGCATCCCATATGGTGACTGGGTATGAGCTTGATATCTCACACTTATACATATTTGGGTGTGTAGTTTATGTGCCAATTGCGCCGCCACAGCGCACTAAAATGAGTCCTCAACGACGATTAGGTGTTTACGTTGGATATGATTCTCCAACGATTGTCCGCTAGTTAGAACCTTGACAGGCGATCTCTTTACCGCAAGATTTGCGGATTGTCACTTCTATGAGACAGTCTTCCAGTCGTTAGGAGAAGATAAGAACATAAATGTTCAACATGAATGACAGGAATTGTCGTGGTCTATCCCCACTCTGTCTCATCTTGATCCCCGAACCGCATAGTCCGAAATTGAAGTGCGGAGAATTCTCAATCTTCATAATGTAACAGAATCGCTGCCTGATGAGTTTTCTGATATCGCTAAAGTGACAAGATCACACATACCTGCTGTAAACGTGCCTGCAAGGATTGATGTCCTTAAAACTAGAGGACATGATGTCATATCAAGAGCACCTATGTATGGCACCAACATCCCCTATACGGGTGACGCAGTGGTTAGGCCCACGGTTCCTGCTAGGAAGCGCGGGAAGCCCATAGGTTCGATGGATTCTCACCCAAGAAAAAAAACGAGTTTGGCACAATATAATCCATTAATCATCGATGTGAATAATCCATCTTATGAGAATATTCCGGATTATGGTTATGTCCAAGATACATCATTGGGGGACGCTCCAATGTCAGAACCAATTCCAGAGAATATGGAGATTTCCATGAATTACACTAGTGTACATGAGATGATAGATAGAAATTCTATTGTTATTGATGATGCATTTGCATATTATATTGCAAAAGGAATTATAGAATATGATGATATCGAACCTCACTCTGTCGAAGAATGTCAACGAAGAGCCGATTGGCCTAAATGGAAAGATGCGATCCAGACTGAATTAGATTCACTAGCAAAAAGGCAGGTATTTGAGCCTATAACGCAGACACCCCCAGATGTAAAACCTGTTGGCCATAAATGGGTCTTTGTTAGAAAGCGTAATGAGAAAATTGAGGTGATTAGATATAAAGCCCGCCTCATGGGGCAAAGTTTCTCGCAAACGCCCTGGAATCGACTATGAGGAGACATATTCTCCCGTAATGAACGTTATAACGTTTCACTACCTTTTCAGTTTGGTAGTTTCCAAAAAACTTGACATGCAGCTTATGGATGTGGTTACAGCATATCTCTATGGGGATCTAGATTCAGAGATATACATGAAAGTTCCAGATGGACTTCAATTGCCCAAATCAAGTGGCTCTAAACGACGGAGCGCGTTTTCAATAAGATTGAAACGCTCGCTATATGGATTAAAACAATCCGGACGGATGTGGTAAAAACGTCTTAGTGACTACTTGATTGGGAGGGATATATTAACAATGAAATATGCCCATGCATGGTCATTAAAAGAACAAGTTCCGAATTTGCAATTGTAACAGTTTATGTCGATGACATGAACCTAATTAGAACTCTAGATGAGTTAAAGGAAACCGCTAAATATTTGAAATACGAATTTGAGATGAAAGATTTTTGGAAAACACGGTTTTATCTCGTTTTAGAACTCGAGCACCGTAGTGATGGGATTTTGATCCATCAGTCTGCATATACTCAGAAAATTCTAAGGTGCTTTAATGAAGATAAAAGCGAAACCTGTGAGTATTCTCATGATTGGACGAAGTCTTGAGCCCGGAAAAAATCCGTTTCGTCCAAATGATGAGGACGAAGAGTTATTAGAGGTTGAAGTGCCCTATTTAAGTGCAATAGACGCATTTGTACTTAGTTCATTACACAAGACCAGACATCTCATTCGCAGTGAACTTGTTAGCTCGACATAGTTCTGCACTAGCGCGCCGCCATTGAATTAGTATAAAGACAATCTTTCGACACTTAAAATGTACAATTGATATAGGTCTATCATATCCTTACAAAGAGAAAAGGAATGACGGACTGCCATCCATAGAGAAAGCGCCAGCCATGTTGTCGCCGCCAGCGCTACCGCTGTCCATGGTGGCCGGTGCTCTCCTCCTTTTCTCCATCAAAACGACAATGATATTTTGATGGGTTTTACTGATGCAAGGTACCTCTCTGACCTTCACAAATGTCGCTCTCAAATGGGTTATGTCTTTACCATGGAAAGCACTGCGAAATCTTGGAGGTCTACAGAACAGACCATTGTTGCTACTTCCTCAAATCATGCAGAGATTATTGCTCTACATGAAGCAATGCGTGAATGCATTTGGCTAAGATCTATAATTAGACATATTCGAGAAAGTTGTGGTTTGAAGTCTATCACAGATGAACCTACATGTATTTATGAGGACAATGCAGCTTGTATTGAGCAAATGAAGTTAGGTTTCATCAAGGGCGATAACACCAAGCATATATCGCCTAAATTCTTTTATAATCAGCAACAACAATCACTTCTAAAGATTGAGGTAAGTCAAATCCGATTAGAGGATAATGTAGCAGACTTATTCACCAAGTCGTTACCTAAATCCACCTTCTAGAAACATGTGAAGAGCATCGGATTGAGAAAGTTATCCGAACTCCCATGATTGTAGCAATCAGGGGGAGATATCAACATCAGGGGGAGGATGATGTCTACATGTTCGACCTCGAAGAGTGAAGAACGTGTTGCACTCTTTTTCTCCTCATCGAGCTTGTTTTTGTCCCACAGGGTTTTCCACTCGAGCAAAGTTTTTAACGAGACAATGGACAAAGCGTCACCACCAAATTTGAGCGGCACAAGGGAGAGTGTTGAAGGAAATCAACTTATGTGTGCCTAATCAAATTAGAATTAGTTTCATGTTTATAATATGAGAGAATGTTCTAGAATTCCTAATCCTATTTAGATTAATTTTCTTTGTATCATCAGAACATGTACTTTATGATCTCAATATATATATATATATATATAGAACTCATACACAATTCTCTCATCAATTTCTGATGATTCTAATATCCTAAAACAATGTCCTTCTGAAACAGTGAAACCCCAAACCTTGGCCTGTACGTGAAGTGGGAATTGCAAATGGCGGAGCACATACCTGAAGCAAATCCTTAATCTTCTTCACCTCCCTTTCGAAGCGCTGGCGCTTCATCATACTCCGCGACCCTCACTTCGCCACATCGCAGTACCAAATCGCTTCCCACAACAACAAAAGTGTCTGTTTCCGCAGCCGCCTTGATTCTGCCTTCTTCGAATCGGTCAACTTGCAAACGACGACGTCGGCTTTGAGAAATCTTCACTGCCCATTCAAGCAACCAGAGAGTATGGTTTTCACTCACTCCTCATGCCGTGGTTTGGTATTTGCAACTTTTAAAGGGGAAGGAATAGTAGCGAGGTATATATAGAACCCATCAACTGGGTTCTCCAAAAAACTACCCGACCCAGGTGTTAAAAAAGAGTTGCAAGTCTTCAATGGTTTTGGGTATATCTCGGCCACCGACGACTACAAGATTTTCATAGCCAACTCTAAACTTGAGGAGGGAGAGGAAGCCAAGATCCACATCTTCTCGTCGAAATCCAACTCTTGAAAAAGGATTCAAGATTCCCAATATTCCGCCTCGTCAACGACAATCATGGGCACTCTTTTAAATGAGGCACTTCATTGGCTGGAGATGTTTGATGACGTTATAGTTGCTTTTGATTTAGCAGATGAGGAGTTCCGGACAATGCCGCTGCCTGTTGTTGAGGATCACTATGCTGGTGACTATTTCAGACATCTAGGGGACTTTGGAGGTTGCCTGTGTGCGTTTGGTTTAGGCTGATACTAATGCTGGCTCCTTGGATATGTGGGTCATGAGGGAATATGATGCGGGTAACTCATGGACTAAGCTGTTTAAATTAAAGTTGTCCAATCAGCCGGAGCACATATATTATGTCAACCCAATCTTTGTTATGGAAACTAGTACATTTTCTGGAGATACATTCTAAATCCGAAAGGAGGGTGAAGTTGGTAAGGACTTATCATAACGAAGAGAAGATCGAAGAGATTCATATGGATAGAAAGTCAATGATTGGATATGAAGAGAGCCTACTTTGGCTTGAGTAAATGATTACTCCCTGCATCCAAATTCAGGCTAGTTGCTCCTCCTTTTTACTCTGCTTAATATATGTTGAATGTACTATTTACTTTTGTAAGTTTGAGTTTGTGACTTTAAATATGGGTAAAAAGTTACAAGTCCTTCAACATTTCCTTGTATTAGAGTGGTGTACTAAGAATTGGCTTTTCTACATGATTGATGTGGTATATACCACAACATAGATAATAAGTATTAAACTTTGCCTATATAATTTGATGTACATTTCATGACTGCATCCGGAGACAATCTTGTTTTCCTGTATAAGTGATCTATGCATTCAAATTCTGGTTATCCCTTTGGAACTCAAACAATGATCTTGTATTTATTTTTTTCTCTTACCATGTGCGTTAGGCTTTTAACCATCAGACTTCCATTCTTTGGAGTTTGGAGAGTTTGCTTGATACATTGCCTCAGTGTGAGGAACCAATATTATCGGATTCATTTGAAGACTTAGTTCATGTGCGGTCACCAGAGACTAGAATGTTGGTTAGCCTAAGCAGATATATGGTACAACGAGGATCATATGAACCCATTTTGAAATTGATGCAAGATGGTTAGACAGCATAAAGGAAGTTGAAGCACCTCTTTTGATAATTATCATGTTTAAGCCCTCTCTTAAGGATGTTATCAAGATGACATGGGCATGTGTATTATGTGACTTCAGTTCTGGTGTTGAATATGTGTCCGTTAACACTCAAAAAACCCAATGTCAACTGTCCATGGTCTCCAAAATTCTTAAAATTAGGAAATGAGCATGATACTGTGCATCTTCACTTTGCTGTTTTTCACTCTAGATGTGTGCATGAATGGATCTTATATCGTAATGTGAAAAGGTGTTGTTGCATAATACGTGTGAGCACTTTAATTCACTTATCTGGTCCTCACACTTGCTCTTGTATGACCCTAAAATCCCTACATTAAAAATAAAGGAGAAGAAGAGGAAAAAAAAGACATTTTCAGAATGGATTCACTGACCTGTCAAACCAAGAAAATCTGAAAATGAACTCATAAGCTCCCTTCTATTCTAGGAGCAGCTGAAAAAAAAAAAAAAAAAGGAGAAGAAGAGGAAAAAAAGACATTTTCAGAATGGATTCACTGACCTGTCAAACCAAGAAAATCTGAAAATGAACTCATAAGCTCCCTTCTATTCTAGGAGCAGCTGAAGTGATATAGTAAAAAAAAAAAAACATAATTTTTTTCAAACAACAAGTTAACTTAAAACAACTATTCAAACATCAGAATTTTTTTTTTTTTTTAATGTAGGGATTTTAGGGTGTACACATACAAGAGCAAGTGTGAGGACCAGATGAAGTGGATCCAGTTCTGAGGATCCTGGAGGACCTTGCTCCAAGTCACCAGTTTCCCTGAGCTATTGTTTATTAGAGGCTAGATAAGCATCTCTGTTAATTTGTTGTTAATGTATGAAAGTGATATGCTAAGATAATGTTTCAGTTGTGTTGTTCTGAGGGGATGATTTTATATAGTGTTGATAAATTAAATGATATCAAGTTTGTTGGTTTTGAATACGAAATCAGTTGTCGATTAAGCTAGGATGTGCTGTAAGCATTTGGACTAATTAGGACTCATTCCACCTATCGCTCTTTGTTATTGGTTTTAGGAAGCGGGTGGGAAACCACAATACTCTCAGAATCAGTGGTTTTTAGCAAGTTGGAATGACTATGTGGTGAATTGAATGTCAAAGAGATGTATAGGAAGACAAATACACATGGTTTCGCCATTTCATAGAGGTGGAAGATGAAATTTTGGAGGGCAATGTCATAGGGAAACAGAGCCCGGCAAAGAATGATTTTCTGACAGATGCTTATCCATCAATCTATAGAAAACAGAATAAACAATGGACTAGCATCTACGAATTGAGATCCGAAATAGTGTTATCAAATTCGAGTTCCAATTGATGCAGCATCCACAACATTAGACAACTTGTCTTCACAGGGTCCAGGCTGATAAGAATGATCAATAATGCGCCTACCCAACGCCCTGAACCTAGCTCGAAACTGTTAGGAAGAGCTCAAGGGTTTTATGTATCTGCATCTCAACCAGACATTAGTCTGTTCATGGTTGAGAACTTTGCTTTTATTCAGCGAAAAGTATAATGGTAGCACCATAAATCTGACTGGGAAGACTAGAAATGAAGAAAAAATAAAGAAATAAAGACCACATTCTAAGCCTAGAACAACACACACACCATGCATCACAGTACCACTCTCCAGCTTCAATAGCAAAATTTCAGCAAGTATTACCCACTGAAACCGGCAAAATAAGCTTACAAAGTTTGCAAGGGGAAGCCCTGGTATTACAACACAATAGTAGTGAAAATTACAGCTAGCTATACATATCTTTGCCTTAACCATTCTAAAATGATTAATTAACACTATTGTGAAGTGTGAACTAAAAACTAACGGTCACATTCCCGAAAAAATGAACTCTTCTGTGGAGGATCACTCGCCACTGCTGTAGGATGACTGTTAAGAGTTTGGAACTAGCCGACCATTGTACATCTTCTCAAGTAGCTGCTTTGCATCAGGCCTCCTGAGAAGACCTTTGTTGTTTGGTACACCAGTCCCTAAACACACGGGACATACAAGTTTCCCCCGACCTGCCCACGAGAACGAGCAATCACATTAAAGAAATGAGTATCCATAGCAGTAGGAAAAAATATAAACACAACAGAATGTTGATGTGGGAGGAAGAAGCAACGGCTCCATAATCACAACTATCTGCTATGGTTTATGATGGCTCTTATACTTTTTACTTGACTATTTCTGAGAATAAGTTTTGAACTTTTGATTACAAATGCCACAGATACTGTATTACTGTATAGATGTTTTCTTTCAAGGAAATATGACACAAAAACAGAACTATGAGTATCAATGAGACTGCATACCGTAACAATTTGGACATTCTGTAAACTCATACACATCTTTAGCTCGCTTTCTGTTGAGAGCTTTCCATTTTCCAGTACCACCGCACATATCACCTAAATGAAAAGCAAATGAACATCTCGTTGATGAAGAAATACCACATGTAACATTACATCTAAACTGCAAGGACAAGGAAACCCAAATAATGTATGTATTCCAATCAATGAATATATGTTCAGATATTTTCATCATATAATAGCTAACAGGAGAAGAAGAAGCACTATGTTTCGCCTCTGACAAGCCAAAGCATGAATTTGAGGCATAATCTAAGTTTGTTGGTAATTAGGTTCTGTTTTTCTATGTTGGTAAAATCTATAATAGCTTTAGATTATGCTTAAAGACTACCACTAAAGGGAAACAGGAACCTATTTACAACAAAGAAAAGGGGAGCTCATATATGAAGTGATTATGAACAAAGAAAATCTCAATTTGTTTTTTCTAGCTAAACCTCTGAACCAATATAATCTATGCACACATGAAATTCGGCTAAATATATAATGCCCAAGGGGGACATGAATGAACAGTTTACCCGCCTACACGAATATTGGGGATATAAATATGATATATGAGAAGGAATTATAGGGAAAAATCCAATATAATGAAATGGAGATCATTTCCAACCATTGATAAGGAAAGGCAGAAGTTATACTTACAGAGCACAGCTCCACTTCCCCCACAATTCCTGCACCGAGGTGGTCTGTCTTTTCCATCCAGTGCAACTGCCTTTGGAGAGTTGCTTATCAAAGCAGCAGTTGAACATAGACATGTGAGACACAATCGTCGAGAGATTGAGACCTGAGATCCCTATTATCAAAGCAGATCCATGGTAACTTTTATGGTATGTAATTGAAATCCCTTAACACCAATTACACACTTCAAACTAACATTACAATACAAGTAAATTAGGTTGAAAGTGCCATACAGAAGTTGAAGTTTCAAAAGAGAGCAAATGTTATATTCCACCAAAAACCAAAAGAGGAGCTAGTCTCTGTCCACCTAAAAACTGTTTATAACTCAAACAATATCAAAAGATATCCAACCAAAGTTGACGCCCGTTTACAACACAGTGGGCACATGAGAAAGACTGTCTTGTCTTGAACAAAATGCAAAATCCCTTGATTTCAGAAACAGATAGAATAAACTCTTCAAAAAGCCATAAAAGAACAAGATATTAAGTAAAGCAATGAGTGTCATCAAGAACATGAATGATGTGTTAGCAGGGCGAGTTAGGACTTATCAAACAACAAGCATCAGGTTACATGAAAGCAACAAGCATTAAGCCAACACATATCCCTTCTCTCATGCCGTATTATTTTGTAGGAAACTATTGCAATCGCTTATAATCAAGAAGATACTTCAATAGAAAAGGATCAATACCTTTGATGGTTTAGCTGAATGCTCCGAATCCCCTGGACTGCCACTCTCGTTCTCAAGATTGGATCTTACATGAAACCCAACTGACTTTGAGTTGACTGCCAGATTTCAGACATACAAATGATAGTTAGAGCCATTGCCTTTCCACCAACTAATAGTCATGTGTTGCAAAACCTCGTGAAGTTAAGAGCCAAATGTTTAATGGTTACAGATGAAAAAGCATATTTGAATCAAATCATTTGCCTCGTTGGGTTGTTGAAGCTTAAGCTTAACTCGTTTTAATTGAACGCGAGACACTGAAACACGGGCATGATTTCCCAAATTTGCAGTGCCCAAAAAAGAGAAACAAATCCCATGAAAAACCTCTTCATCTGGCAACTAGATACAAACAGTGGCAGTAATCCCCCTGATTTCGACATAGGCAAAAACTGAAAACATAAAAACAGAACAGAGAAACCTATCACCCCAGAAAAGTAGTCGAATTTTAGAGCAAGTTAGGCTTCGTTTCTTCTTTCTTCCATTACTCATAAAGGCTTAAAGCACTATTGCCAGTTGTTAACCCTACGACTCTACATATAAACATGCAACTGAAGAAACAGGAAAGGAGATAAAAGCGTATCTGAAAGGAAATAACTGGTTTTAGTTTCAGAGAGAACACTCACAGTGGCCTGGTGAGGATTTTGGCAGGCGTTGCGGTATGGCTGAGAGATGAGAAGAAGAAGAGGAAGCCATCTTCTCTTTTTCTATCTCTGTGTTACCTGCAAGTGATGTATGTTATGTACACAGTGAAACGTGCTACGTGGACATTGATTTGGAGGGAGAAAAGCTTCTGGTTTTGGATACCATATCTCTCAATAATCCACTGCTATCTTTTCCATTGGTCCCTGGATATTCTTTCTCTTTCAAATTAGACCCTAGAATCTTTTAGGTATAATAGTCCCATACCCATCCAATTATGAGATTTGCCCTTACACAAAAAAAAAAAAAAAAAGAGAGCACTTTTATTACTGCTGACTAAAATACAATCAGTAACACATTTGCAAGAAGCCAGCCACAGACCGGAGTCCAGCCTCTAACATAACCTAAGAAATTCAAGGCTGCTTAAATCTCTGTCCCATAATCGTGAGATTTGCATTGCATATATGAACTCAAAGATTATACAAGCACAGAGCATGTGAATGAGTTCCGGCCATCAAGATTGAAGTCGAATCCAACGTGATAAGGCTGTACCCAATTCTACCCTCTTGATCATTGGTAATTTGAGAAATCTGAGAGGGTGAGTTTTGAGTTTGGGGCACCATGGTGTATCTCGCGTTGTGTATCTCTAATTTATACATAGTTGTGCTCTAAACCTAGTGAGAACGCAAATGCCTCGCAACAGATCAGCGACAGGATAGGCATTATTAGCATTATTACATCTTTGCATATATCATGAGAAGATAAAAGATGAGGAAAAGGAACTAAAAGCATAGTTGACTGTAGTCTATAATTACTGGGGAGCATAGTTGACTGTAGTCTAATTACTGGGGGACTCGGGGAGTAAGATCTCAAATTAAAAAAGGCCACTAATACGGCTTATACTTATGGTACAACGGAGTCACTGCTCCTGCAGCTAACTCCTCTCCTACAACAAATTTTCTTACAGACAATATTGACCCCGGGGACCAAAAAGAAATGACTTTTAACATCATTTCCGACTTACAAACTCCACGCAATTGAAAGGAGTTAAGATACAGTACGTCCATAGCACAAACAAGCAAGATACAGATTCTTTGCCCATTTTTCCTGTGCATAAGACCAAAATTAAGTCAGTAGGAGATCAATGACATATCAGTTGTAAAAATTAATCAGTACCAAAGTCATGCACTTCAAGCTGAAATTGCATTATCAGATTTGCAAAATTTATACCTTGACATGTGTGCTAGGAAATTGTGATGTACGCAGGGTCTCCTGTGTTTCATCACCAGGTTTGCGCTTGGGAACACTCAAGATAAGAGCCGCTTGATCCCAGGTTGCAGCTGTTGATGTTATCCGGAAACCATTATCCCAACGCCTGTGGATGCCTTCACTTGGATAGAGAAAATCAAGCTCCACAACCTAAGATAAGCAATAATGACAAATGAGACGGGACACAACTCAGGTGTATACAGACAATTGTAGTGAAACCCTAATCAAAAGTAGCACATCTCTTTGCCATACTCCTGATTCACTTGTAAATATAAAAACAGGGTCAGATGGGAAGATGTAAGATAACTTTTAATCATTTCTGGTCAAACTCAACCTAGCATGAACAGTACCAATTGACCATGATAAATCTCTCCAGACTGGTTACCTTAAAAACGTCCTTTTTCTTTATTAGAGGTCAACTTAAAAATACTCTGCCGAATTCACCAAGTAAAAAAAAACCTTAGAAAGATGCTTTTTTCCCATTCCCAATATGAGATTCAAAGGATTTGGCAAAAAAGAAGTCAAAGACAGACAATACTTGTCCCCGCTCTGTGATTGTGATAAATTTAAACACCGATATTCCTATTAGGAGAACATCAGACATCGAGTATAAGATGAGTATAGCCACCTGATCACTGAAGCCAGCATTCCGAGACATTACAACACCCCACCGGCTCCCAGCAGTTGCCATTGAAGTTACATGAAAACCTTCCCTCCACTTTTTGTTTATCCACTTGAAGGGGAAAGAATCGCTCACTTTGTAAGACTGTTGAGTATACTGGGTTCCTGCACAATTAGGGCCAGACTGGTCAGACTTCCATTATCTAGTGGCTGAGAACGAATTGAACTGAAGTGGATGCCGAAATAGTAAGCAGTCATGCTGCCTTCAAAGGAAATCTAGCTTGACAATATACATGTCCACATAGTTCATTCACGCACATATTAGATAGATTGATACCACAAACTAATCACAGAAGTGAACATACCTTTGGACATCACCACAAGGGAACTCCCATTGTTAGCACCAGCAATAGAACTAATGTAATAATTCTTTTCCCATTGTTCCATTATCCATTCCTGTGTAATTGAAATCACAAGTCTGACTCAGATCTCTTTTGCAAAAAAGAACAAATGTGCCAATTGCTTAAAGAGTACAGTATCTTGTGCAAGTATAGACATGCAAAGAAATCCACCTTGTGCAAAAAGAAGGGAGAAAGCTCATAAACTTGGTTTGAAAAACCCGTTCCAGCATCCATAATAAGTGCCCAGAGATTAGAACACGAAGACACGCAACTTATAAGCAGACCATCTGCAATTCCTCTCTCCACATGTTGTGCCAACCTTGCATCAGCGACGTTGTAATGATACCTAATAATAAAATAGAAAAACGTAAGGAACGAATATAATCAGGAATCAGGAACGAATGTCTTTCCAACTCTTGAAAAAACCGTCCAATGTAAAATGAATTTCTACCTTTGTTTCATTGGCATCCGAGCATTGTAAATTGAAATCCATTGTGTAGCAGGTACTCCTAGCCGAACCTTCTTCCTTGGCTGCCCGTCATCATCTTCCTCGATATTCAATCTACCCCGTTTCTGGCCAACCTGGCTAATAATCTACAAGCATTTGTATAAACAAGATTAGAAGCCCATAAACATCCAAAAACAGGGTGCAGGGCCGTTCAGGGACCAGGTGGGCCCCATGCCCCAAATTTTCCAACAGAATTATTAGTTATTTAATGTATCACGTAGTAGTTATGAAAATTATAAAGTTTCTACCATAAAAAGCTGTAAGCTATACCTGAATAGAAAATACGAAACCACCATCAATTATCATTAATTACGTATATGACTGCAATATATTCAAAGGCAATTACCACTGAATTACCTTTCAAAGACCATTCTTACAACAATATTTCCTCAATTTTTCTATCCATTGAATTTTTTCTTTCCAGTCTGTATAATAATATAACTGATCTTTTCTTAGGTTTCTGATAGATAATATCACCAAGAATCATTTATGTAGTTGATCATCATTTCATCTATTGAAAAAGAAACTTTCGTTAAACCATATATATGATGACATTAGTAAGGAAAAATCTAGAAGTGTGATATGTAATCTAAACATTGAATAGACATAATTTTTATCAATAAGCGAATTCAATTTGATATTTTTCTCATAGGGCCCAGGGCCCAGCTCATATGAAATCCTGGCTCCGGCCCTGTCCAAAAAGACTCTATAACATACTGCATCAAAATTACCTTCTGAGCACCATCAATTTTTAATGGTCTTACAGCAGGATTTGTTCCTATCAATCCCTCAAACAGTGATATTAATTTTGAATAATTAGGCTCTTCATCAAATTTCATGTTCACCACGATCTCAAGAAATTGCCTTAGAGCTGCGGGGCAGAAACAGCACAGCATTTCAGGTGATGTTGCCATCTTCTTTTTACAAACTAGGAAAGATTTGTTATCACCCTGAAACAGGAGCAGGTATAGTTCAGATAACTTGCTAACAAATTAAAAAGAGAAAACCAGAATCGAATTCTAGAATTGTATACCTGATACCCCTGCCATGGCAACCTTCCTCGATGGAGAAAAATAAGTGTATAAGCAAGTGATTCGAGGTCATCTCGTCTACTAGCAGTTCTTCCCAAGTGAGCATGAACACTAGCATATCGAACAGTTCCTCTGGAGGTGAGACAAAAAACAGACTTATGGTTAAGGATATGAGATTTCCATCGCAATCCATAAACCAGAAAAGGCAGATATTAGCTTATTAGCTCACCTAAACATATCCGGACGTTGATCATATTCAACATGAAGCCCACTTGAGCTGTCTTTCCACTTTGTTGCTGCAAGATCGAGTGGTAATAGAATCCATGAGATATGAAACTAATACAACTAGACAACAGGGTAAAAAGAAACTTGCTCACCTAATCCGAGGTCAACAAGATACAATTTCTTCTCTTGAGCGGTAGATGGCTGACCAAGCAAAAAGTTCTCTGGCTTTACATCTCCATGCACATACCTGATATTAAACAAACAATGATTTAAAATTGATTTGGAAATCAAAAGTGAAATCCTGTAAGTGAAGAAAAAAAAGAACAAGTTTGTAAAGATCTTATATTGTTTAATAGGCAAATTTAAACCAATGCAAAGTGCTGGAATGATCTGAGACTATATTAACATACCCTCTAGAGTGCATCTTCTCCAGAATCGATAAAGACTCAACAGCTATACAAGCTACCATTTCTGCAGACATCCTGAGATCATTCAAACATAACCATCAAGTTTGTAAGTAAAAGTGATTTCATGAAGCACAGCACATGAGCACAACAATAAAGAGATACACATGTACAATTGCTGAAACCAATTATGCAAAAAAAATCACACCACCCTCCTACACTAAGACGAACACAAATATAAGTCGAACTATCTGCATAATTGAACTGCAGATAAATTGCAGTATATTGAAAAAAGAAATATCACATACAAAAGCAACAAATAAGAATGCATAGGCAGAGAAGTAAGCACTAGCCAAATGTATATGTGTATCCTATTCTCTAGAAGGCACTAAAGCCACTACCATTATTACAAATTCACATTAACGACAAAAGTGGAAGATTAATCCAAAAACCCGTCCCTTGAAGCCCGTTTCTAGAGCTTTGCCACCAGAAAAGCCTCACCATGCAAGCCCAGAAAATTTAGGTTTCAGCTCAATCTTCAATTGCAGTTTAAGTCAAGATACTTAACAACAAAATGAATGGGCAAAGATAATGACAAAAGGATGTTCTGGGAATTTCATAAATACTTACGCTTGCCCTGAAGTATTCCATACATCCCATAAACTAGGTCCTAGCATGTCCATAACCTGCAAACATAGAAATTAAAAGTTCAACGTAAGAAAGTTCAACCAGTAACTGAAAATTAATACAGAAGATAGGACATTTCTTTTAAAAGCAGAAGATAGGATAGTTGATCATACCATTACATAATAGTCCCCTTGCTTTCCTTTATAATGTACTCTGGGAACTCCATGACTACCACCAAGAGTGCTGCGAAACAGTAAGTAGTAATTAATATTTTGAACAAATATGTAACTGCATATTGGTACATAAACGTAACGGTCTGAAGAAAAACAATGGAAAGACTAAAGATCTAAAGGAAAGAAAAAGACCCACTTGTAAACTTGCCACTCATATGGAGGACCATAGCTGCAGCCTTTACTATTTCTGTGCTCGAATTTCAATGCTACCTGATAAATACAAAACTCCGACTCAAGAACACTATTTTACAAAGGCAATGAGATAATCAAACAACTTTTTTGCAATATGAGAAAGTCCAAACTTACCTCAATAGCACCAGGACCACTTGTTCGGTCAACTCCACCTGTAACGCGACGACCAACGAACACCTGACCAAAGCCACCTTTGCCAAGCTTCCTTTCCACCTTATATTGCGGGGATCCTCCTACTTGAACCTTCAAAAGTTGAACCCAGTGCATATATCAGTTAAGTAATCATTAGAAGCTGAAAGATAATTTCTTTCGCTTAATTATGATAAATTAAACATCAATTCCAGTAAACCCAAAGCATTCTATAAGAAACTATTGCATTCAAAACCTGTATCCATAGATACAAGTACAGCAATCCATAAATTAAACAAAATAAATGCTTCATGCATCAATATAAGAATTAAACAAATAAGGGAAAGAAAAAAACACAAATAAAGGCGCAAATTTTCGGATACCTTTTCAGGAAACGGCGCCGTACTGCCCTCTTCTTCTTGCCCAGCAGCCTTGTTAGCACTCAAGCCACCACTATCGTCAGCCATCACAGCTTTGTTCTCTTCTTCTTCCTCCTCCTCCTCCTCCTCTTCTTCTACTTCTTCTTCCTCCCTTTCACCCTCCGAATCGGAGTCTTCCTTCTCGGAAATCACAATCACGCGGTCCTTCTCTTTCTCCTTCTCCGGCAGCACCTCCTCCTCCTTCAGCTTTTTCACAGCCAACCTCGTCCTCGGCCTCACCACAGCCTCAGCTACCTGCCTCGCGACCGTGGCACGCGTCCTTCGAGACGGAGGCGGCGGCGGCGGGGGGTCCGACGGCTTGTGAGCTACCCTAGCACGACCTCGGCGGACACCTTTTCGAAGCTCCGGCATTGCTCAAACCCATAAAATGAATTTTCACGGTGCTTCAACGACTGGATCATTATATTTACAGCCGCGAAGCTTCGAGAGTCATGGACATGGCTGAAATCGAACGGAATCGGTCGAATCGGAGGTCAATTGAGCCGGATAGGGGGTCGATTGGAGGGAATTAGGGTTTGTTTGGTGGAAGATTGGAAATTTGGGGGTTAGGGTTTGGTGGGGGAAGGGGTAGAGAGAGAAGGATAGATAGGCGCGGAGTCTAACTGTGAGACGATGCGGGAAAACAGAGAAGAAATGAGAGAAAAGGAGGAGGGTTTGGTTTTCGGTTGTGGACCGTGTGGTGTGATGGGACAAGTGGCCTATTCGTCAATCAAATTTTGGTTAACACGTTCCAACTTTTTTTTTTTTTTTTGGTTTTAGTGATATTTTGAACTTTTATTTGATATATTTTTATGCCGGAAAGTACGAGCAGAGCCGGGAGAAGGATGGACGGCACCATCAGAAAAAGAGAGGTGCTACCGACTCTCAACGGTGGCGCTCAGAGGTGAAGAAAATCCTAGAGAGCGGGAGGAACCTTCTCTCTCCGAAACGCGTGGGTTTTCAAACGTTTGAGTTTAAACAAAATTTTTGGAAGCGTTTTGTTTGTTCTTGTGTATGGTAGTCGATTTAATTGTCGCATTCGTTAGATCTCATAGAAGATCACGGTTTCGTGCTTGTAATTTGTAAGACGATTTAGTCATTAAATGTATCAGATTCTCCAAAATGAATTCAAACATCATTAATTGACATAACCAACATTTTTCAAGAAGTATTCAATTTACGTTAGTCAATTTAATTGTTGCATTCGTTTGATTTCATAGAAGAATCACGATTTTGTATTTGTATTATGTAAGACAATGTAATTATTAAATGTATAAGATTCTCTGAATGATTTCAAACATCATTAGTCGACATAATTAATCTTTTTCAAAAAGTATTCAGTTTACGTTACATGGTTTCGAAGAAAATATTACGTTATAAACAAGCTAAAATCTTGTTAAATACATGTCAACTCTTTTATTGAGAAGTTACAATCACGCGCCGATGGCACTAGCATGGTATGATGGCATCATGCCAGTGGAGAAGGTGCCTCTGATCACGGTATTGTATTGGATAACTTTGCAGGACATCCCACCGGCGTTCCAGTCAGAACGTGTCATGACTATGATCGGGTATACGCTAGGGGATTTCCAGGAAATTGATAAGAATGCGAAGAAAGCTGGGAAACTCCGGATTAGGGTTGAAATCCCATTGAACAAACCATTGCCTTTCAAACGGTGGTACCTGGTAGAGGATGAAGTTGAGTTTCAATGCCGATTCAGGTACAACAAGTTGTTTGGGAGATGCTCAATTTGTGGATATCACACATATGGGATTACCATGTTCCGGACCAGCGCTGGAGGAAGAGGATGAGGAAGCTGAACGTACGGTTCTGGGGGCCCAAACAGCGGCGCCGGGAGTGAATGGTAGGGGCGCACCGATGCAAGGAATTTTGGCTGGATCAAGTTCTGGTAGCAGTAGGCTCAATGCTGGTGTGAATGCTAAGGTCCCGAACCCCGTGCCCTCCTTTGGTATTCCATACCTTAGATCTTGGGTCGAGTGGAGAGCCATGCTTGGATGCCTTACTTTCGAGGCAGAAGCAGCAAGTTGTGGTGTGTGAGCTTCAAGAGACAGCAGGAACTCCAAAAACGCATAACTGGTGCACGTTGGGAGTGAGAGGATAGTCTACATATTTCTCCAAAGAGGCTGAAGCTGAGCCTAGCGGTGGGAAAGCGAAATCTCATACTTGACTCGGAAAAATTTGAGTCTGGATCAGGCACAGGAGGTGGCTCAATCTGGGAGTGTGAAGAGGAAAAGAGGAAGACCTATTGGTAGTGGGAATAAGTTATCCTCTGGTGACAAACAGAAGAATCTAAAGATTGGTGAAGGTAAAGACAAGAACAAGTCTCCAAAGCAGAAGCAGTTTGTGGAGAAACACTCCAACCCGAAAGGGAAGGAGGTAGCTCTTTTTTAAAATTCAGTAAGTGGGTTAAAGCCTATGTGAGAGTGAATGGAACTCTATGAGTCTTCTATGATGTTTTTAGATTCTTACTTTGTACCACAATTACATGATTGGCAAGGAAGGGTTAGTTGAATGATTTTCTTTCCGTAGAGGGCGAGGTGTATACATTCTTAGATAGGCTTGCTTAAATGTGAGCGTCTCAGAAATTTTAAAGATCTACTTTAGCTTAGATAGTTTAGTTTCTTGCCGAGTTTGCTTATGTAAGTTATGGTAGTAGACTCTAGCCTATTGGCTGTTGATCTAATGAAATCAACTTTTATTTCAGAAAAAAAAAAAAAGTTACGCAAATTGGCATGAAAGCGTGTTAAACCAATGAATATAATTATGGGCACAACACGATTATGCCCAACTTGAACCTACTTAACTTGTGTTGTGCTAGTCAATTTAATTATAGCATAGTTAGATCTCAAAGAAGAATCATGATTTCGTGTTTGTATTCCATATAACAATCTAATCATTATATGTATCAGATTCTCTGATTTTAAATTCAAACATCATTGGCTGACATAATTAACCTTTGATAAATTTTATCCACACATCCATAAACACAAAATACACACCACAATTTTTTTACATTTGAAATCAGATTTTATGGGTAAATGCATTACTAAAAACAATTTATATAAGAAGAGAAACAGTTGGAATATATTTAATGGGTTTTAATTTTGTCATAAACCCATAGTTGTCAACTTTTCAAAGATAACTGGAGCTTGATTTGCATATGAGCAAATTGATTGCAGTTTTAATTTTTTTTCTTTCATTAAATTAGGCTTACAAAAATTTTATCCACATATTCCCAAATACTTACTACATACCTCAAACTTTTTAATTTTGAAATCAGATTTTATGGGAAATAAGTTTACTAAAAAAGGCATATGTATTAGAAAAGAAAACATAGTTGGAATAAATTTAATAACTTTCAATTGACCGAAAAAAAAAGTTCAATGAATATAAACCAGTGAATATAGCTATGGGCGCAACACGATTATGCTCCATTGTCACATTTGTTAGATTTCAAAGAAAAATCATAGTTTCGTGTTTATATTCTGTAACACGAACTAATCATTAAATGTATCAAATTCTCTTCATATACAAACATCATTGGTCGACACATTTAACCTTTTTTAAAAAAGTTTTCGGTTTTGCATTACATGGTGATTCAAAAAAGTTATTACGTTATAAACATGTTAAAATCGTGTTAATCCTAAAAATAGCTAGATATTAGTTGTACGGTAGCTAGCTGCCTAGGCAGTTTTGTATTTTTTATTTTAATTTTAATTTTAATTTTAATTTTAGTTTTAATTTTATGTTGAACATACAATTATGTATTTTGTTTTTTATTTTCTATTTTTTATAACCTCCCAACCCAAAACTACCTTTTTGACTCTCCTTCTCTCCACAAAAGTCTTTCACGTCTCCACATCCATCTACCTACATCTTTCTCTCTTACATAATCACTAGCCCAAAAAGATTGATCAATCAAAAATCAATTGAACTTTTGTCCAAGAAAAAAACAAAAATTGCAATAAATTACAGAGATAAGTCAATACACATAAGGGTTGTTGTGCTTTCAAGCCTTTTAAGCATGCGGGTCCCTAGAAACAAGTTCACTCCTCTTCCTCAGTTTCTCTTCCTGCTTCTTCTTCAACCTCTGCACCGTCGAATTTGAGTACAACTGTATAAGTGATAAGAAACCCTTCAAAACTAGTCTACCCTTTGTTAATTTGGGTATTAGCGGCAATGATGCCGTACACTATTTAAAATTTTCTCAATTCTTCCTCTCCTCAGTTTCAATTTTACACTACAGCAAACCGCCTAAACAAGCTGCCTAATGCCCAAACCCAACCGCCCAAGCGTCTAGTTGCCCGCCTACGCAGCCGCCCAAACCCAACCTTGTCGATTCAGCATCACTCGAGTCGGACAGCTACACCCAGAGCCTAGATGGCCTGGGCGGCCGATTTTTAGAACACTATTGAGAAGTTAGCAAACTGACATGAAAGCATGTTAAACCAGTAAGTATAATTATGGGCACAACACATTATGCTAAACTTAAACCTACTTATTTTGTGTTGGTAGTCAATTTAATTGTCTCATACATTATATTTCAAAGAAAAGTCACGGTTTCATGTTTTTATTCTATAAGATGATCTAATCATTAGATGTATTAGATTCCAAGAATACAAAAACATCATTCGTCGACATAATTAACTTTTTTCAAAAGGTATTTTGTTTACTTTACATGGTGATTCGAAAAAGTAATTATGTTATAAACACGTTAAAATCGTGTTAAAAACATATTAACTCTATTATTGAGAAGTTAGGCAAACTCACATGAAAGCATGTTGAACCAGTGAATAAAATTATGCGTGCAACACGATTATGCTTAACCTAAACCTACTTATTTTATGTTGTGGCAGTCAATTTAATTGTCGCATTCGTTAGATTTCAAAGAAAAATCACGATTTAGTGTTTGTATTCAGCAAGACTATCTAATCATTAAATGTATCAGATTCTCTTAATACAAAAACATCCTTAGTCAACATAAATAACCTTTTAAAAAAAAAAAAATTCAGTTTATCTAATGCGACTTGGATAAAAAAAATATTATGTTAGGTCTTAGGAGCAACGCCTCTCTTAGGCCGGCTTCTCCCGTATCTTCTCATTATTCAAGGGGATATTGTTAGGTTTCGACATACTGTTTATTGTGGAGGCGTTTTGGTCTGGGTTTACAGTGGGGTTGTGGATCTTGGCAGGGAAGCTCCATATGTTTCTGGAGATTGGACTCGTTGCAGTGGTACAAGCTCGGAGGTTCACCTTCATGGGGATGTGCTACGTCTTATCTACAAGTGGGATTGATGGCTAGGCTACTCGAGTTATGGATCAGGACATCAAGTGATCCAAATCCAAGGGCCTTTTGAGGTTGGAAGTAAGGATTTGGTTACTAGCTTTGGACAGGACATCACTGATGTTAGGCCGAGCAAGAGGATCTACCGCGTAGGGGATATAGGGGAGCATGGTCTGGTGGTAGCGCTGTCCAGATTTTGTTGGGTTCCGATCGGGATTAGTGACAAGGAGGGCAACAAGGGTGGTAAATTTTGGTATCGTGCTATTAGAGGAAGATCGTCGGACGATGAGAAAATAACCTGCAACCTTTCTAGGCCAGACATGTTGTACGACACCGCAGGGGGCGGTGACCCAAATGATGCCGGTGAATGGGTTGAGGATGGGGTGTGTACTTACATAGGCATTTGCCAAGCATAATTATTTACAATGAGCCACGCTCACACTACTGCCTGCGGCACCAACGACTATCAATAGTGTGACATACAGAATCACAGCCAGACGGGCTATCGCTTGAGCCCCGACTCACCCCCAGATCACTGATGACGCACTGCACCAAAATAGCATTAGAAGCTCCAGAAGCTGGGAACTGAAGCGTATCAGTCCCACATCGAACACATGGAAGAGGTCAGCCTCTTCCTACCTATAAAATGTTCACTCTTATCTTCTCATTAATTACGCATTTACTACTTACCTACTGTTATCTTATCAACATAAATACATTGACTAACTTAGGCATCGGAGAAGAGAAGACTGCCCACCGAGGTCTCCCTTTGATGCCCTTTGTATTTCATTTGATAGGTAACGGAAACAGCAAGAGTGTCACAAGTAGTGGTCCGCCCATCGGACCAGCGTTAACCAAGGTTCAACCACCGTTGAATTCTTAGACATTAACATTGACGCCGTCTATGGAAACCTTTAAACAAAAAGTCATCCTGTCACAACAATCACCATGACTAACGGTAATGGGGGAAACACTGAAGAGCAAGCTGACCAATCCATCAACCCCCAACCTACCAACCCAGCGGTTGACTTTAAACCAACTGCCAATGTCAATAGCGTGCTATTCACCACTCCGGTCAACCCCAGCGTGGAACCCCAGATCCTACAAATTGAAACTACAGTGAAGGCTCAACCAGGCAGCAGTCTCCGACCTCCGGGCCAGCACCTCACCGCTATGTATGAGCTGGCATTGGCGGATCTCCACAAGGCTAATAGGGAGCGCGAACAGGAGCGCAAGGAAAAGGTCGAGGCCCAGAAACAAGTGGCCACGCTAATGTCCAGGTTTGTCGAATTAAAAAGGGAGCTGGAGGCAAACGTTAACCCGGCGCAAAGCAAGTAATTGCAAAGCACCAGGTGTAGTCGACCCAACATTGGAAGATTGGTACAAGCACCGACCTTGCAGATGCAGGTACCGCTGAACCCACTAGAGATGTTGGGAATGGGTCCACCACCCCCACCATGACTAATAGAGCAAGAAGCAGAGTCACAACCGCGCACCAACAGCTCTGCCACCAGGGCTAGAACCAAAGGAAATCCACATGTCCTCAGGCGAAAATTGGCCCACTGGCAACACAACCGCCCAGATTTTAGAAAGAATACAGCAATTGAAGCAAAGGCTAATCCGGGCAGAGGTAGGCGCCCCTGCGCCAACCCGAAATCCATTGTTTACGTCAAGACCAGGGCCATTCATTACCTGAATCTTACATGTCGCCAGGCCAGCTCATGAAAAAACACCAAAGATGCCACAATATAGCGGCCTGGCAGACCCCTTCGTCCACATGGACACCTTTAAGAAGGTTACCAATAATAAGGGATTCGACGATGCCATCCTCTACCACTTGTTCAGCGAGACGTTAGATAGTGAGGCGATAAGCTAGTTCTTTGAGTACCCGTGAGGATCAATTGACTCATTCCATGCCCTATCAAACGCTTTCTTATCAAGATTCATCCTGTTAGCCGCCGGACACCATAACACAAGTTAATTATTCAACGTCGAGCAAGGTGCCGATGAAACACTAAAGGCCTTCGTCATTAGGTGGAGAGCAGCGGCATCCCGGTGCCGCGACCTTGACAAAACGATGGCACTGGCTGCCTTTAGGCAAGGACTCCTAAAGTGGTCATTCTTGTACCATCTCAACTACAATCATCCAAATGACACATATGACCACGTCATGAACCAGGCCATCCTCCACGCCCAGGTAGAATTCATTACGTATGGAGAAACCCAGCCACCTCCGCCAACGCCAGTGAAGTCTACCCAACCTTCCTCTAGTCAACAGGAAACTGCCAACAAAACCTCTGCTACACCACCCACTGACAAAAAGAGAGAATGACAACAAGACATCTATCAGAGTAAGCGGCAAAAAGATCAGCACTACCACATGGGCAATCGCTCATCCCAAGGGGATAACCGTAACAAGCACACAGAGGTCTCCCAGCGGTATGTAGTATTCATGGTCCTCACGGCCTCGTATGAAGAAATATAAGATCAGTGCAAAGACCAAATCCCACCACCACTCCTTTAGTACCATAGGTTCTGAAAGAAAGGTGTGTGACTCCCCATTTACTAAGAGGCTGTCGTTTGTTCTCATTGATTCGACTCGAAAGACAAAGGAACTTTTCTCATTCCCAGAGGTCGGTGTCCCGAAGCAAAGGTAGGTGGTCAGTAAACCGTGCATAAAGTGAGGCTACGAATACGGAGCCCCTCAATTAAGCCGATTACCGAGGAAGTACCCAAAAGTGGGCAAGCCAAGAAACACCTGCAAGTGGTGCAAATACCACGAAGACAGCGGTTATAACACCAACAATTGCAAAGCTCTGAAACCTGTGGCAGAAACTGTATACCGTGATGGCAAGATGAAACAATTCAAAGCACACCAGCCACCACTAGTGGTCGCCAACATCAAAACCATGGGCCGCATCAACACCATCGACGGTGATGCTCCCATCACCAGCATGTTTCACAGGGCAAAGAAGCGTTATGCACGCGCTAACCACTCCAAAGAAGTTTGCAACATACGCTACTAAAGATCCTCTAAATAGCCAAAATCTGGGTGGGAACCCATCACGTTTTCTGAGGAAGAAGAGCGTGGAGTGGGTCTCCCCCATGACGACCCATTCTTGATTGATGCCATCTTCGATAAATGGTTGGTGGGAAGAGTCCTCGTTAACAGCAGATCCGCCATCAATGTGATCTTCAATGGCTGCTACAACAAACTCCAGCGGAATAGGAAACTACTCCAAGACCACGAAGCCCTGCTCAGCTTCTCTGAAGACGTCACACAACCACTAGGTTCTGACTACATGTGCCTGGCTATCGGTGCAAGCCCATGCACAGTGGAGATACATATGGAGTTTATTATTGTCGACTGCTTCAGTTCATACAATGCCATCATCGGTCGACCAGTGCTCAATAAGCTAAAGCGCATCATCGTCGGGTACGTGCTACTCATAAAGTTCCCCACACCCAACGGCACGGGCTGTGTGAAAGGAAGCCAACAGCTAGCGCGAGAGTGCTATTCAACAACTGTGGCACGGTCAGCGAGCCGCCATGAAATCTTAACGATGGGAAATCATGTACCGCTGACAGAGACAATTGAAAACCATAGAGACTGCGAGGAAAAATATGTGAAGAATAAGCCTGTTAATCCAGAGACATCCTTATGAGTTATCAGCATCTCTGACGAGCATCCTCAGCGGACAGTCCGTATCGGCACTCAACTAGCCCCAGTGTTCGCAACAGAACTCACGCAATTTCTGCGGGATAATGCCGCTGTCTTTGCATGGTCCTACGTCGACATGCTAAGCATCTCCCCTGAGATCATCACCCACATGTTGAGCATCAAACCATCTTTCTATCCAGTCAAGCAAAAGAAAAAGGCATTTGACAAAGAAAGATACCGTGCAATAAAGGAGGAGGTCACAAAGCTATAGGGCATTAGGTTCATCTGCCAAGTCAATTACCCCCAATGGAACTCCAACTTGGTCATGATCAAAAAGCCTAACAACAAGTGGCGGATGTGGGTGGACTTCAAAGGTCTCAACAAGGCATGCCCCAAGGATAGCTTCCCGCTACCCCGCATTGATCGGTTGGTCAATGCAATGGCCGGGCATGAGCTGCTTAGTATGATAGACATCTTCTCTGGATATAATCAAATCAAGATGCATCCCGGTGACCAAGAAAGCACCACCTTCACAACCGACAAAGGCCTATACTATTACAATGTCATGCCTTTCGGATTGAAAAATGTCGTAGCAATGTACTAGCGGATGGTGAACGCCATGTTCGCCGAGCACCTTAGAAAAATAATAGAGGTCTACGTAGATGACATACTAGTCAAGAGCATCAAGGCCAACAGACACTTGGCAAACCTCAACATCATATTCGCCATTCTCCTGGCTTACGACATGCGCCTCAACCTGGATAAGTGTTTTTTCGGCGTCACTGCTAGCAAATTCCTGGGCTACATCGTCAGTGAATAAGGCATCGAGGCTAACCCTGATAAGGTACAAGCCATCCTAGACATGAAATCCCCAGTGCTAAAGGTGCACGTTCAGAGTCTCTAGGGTAAGCTCACTGCTCTATCTCATTTTATATCCAAGCTCACTAATAGGTGCCTCCCATTCTTCAAGGCCATGAAGAGAACCCACAAGAAAGTAATTGACTGGACCCCTGATTGTGAGGCGGCATTCCAGAGTTTGAAGGAATATCTAACAGCTGTCCCTCTTCTCTTCATTCCTATACCGGGCGAGATACTCTACATATACCTGGCGGTATCTCCATCAGTGGTAAGCTGTGCAATTATACGGAGGGAGGGACAAGATGAGCTCCAAGTATTCTACGCCGGCAGGGGCATGAAAAGGTGCATAAATAAGATATACCCCCTAGAACAGCTCACTCTCGCACTAATCGTAGCCGTTAAACGTCTTCGCCAATACTTCCAAGCCTACACAATCCATGTCTTAACAAACCAACCACTGAAGCAGGTGATGCAGAACCCTGAACACTCTGGGCGCCTTAGCAAATGGGCCATCGAGCTTAGCGAGTTCAACATTGACTACAGGCCATGAATCGCTATGAAAGGCTAAGCGGTAGCTGACTTCATCGCTGAGCTCACTGAACGTCAAGATGAGCCCACCGTCTAGATAGAAGCTGACACCATGAAGGTAACAACCGCTGAGGAACTAGCACCTCAATAACAATCAGAATGGAAACTACATGTGGACCGATCTGCTTGCGCCAAGGCCTCCGGCACCAGCATCATCCTGATAGGACCAGGGGGACTGAATGTGTGAGTACTTGTTGCAATTCAACTTCACAGCTTCAAACAATATAGCAGAGTGTGAGGCGCTCATTGCAGGCCTGTTCCTGGCCATCAACTCTGGTACTGAAAGCGTCAATATATTCAGCAACTCCCAGCTAGTCGTCAACTACAACTTCCAAGCCAAAGACAAACAGCTAGCGACATACTTGGGGTATGTCAAAACCCTCATCCGGAAATTCAAATTCAACACCATCATGCAGATCCCTAGGAAGAAGAACGCCAAGGCTGACTCCTTGGCAAGATTGGCAACCGCTCAACCACACCAAAGTCTGACGGACACAAGAGTGGTATGCCATGATAAACCAAGCATCACCAAGACCCTAGTGAAAATATTCAATATTGAGGTTAATCCCAGCTGGATGGACAAGATAATCGAATACAAGTGCAATGGTACACTGCCAGATGACAAGACCGCGGTAAGGCAACTTAAGTGGAGAGCAACCAACTACAACATACAGAATGGCAAGCTTTACCGCCAAGGGTTCACCCATCCCTTATTCCAGTGTCTGACCCCAGAGGATGGAAAGGTCGTCTTACAAATGATACATGTAGGGGAATGCGGAAATCACTCAGGCTCTAGGTCCTTGGTGAATCGCACCATGCGGCAGGGATACTTCTAGCCCACGATCATAGACGACGCCAGAGAAATCTCAAGATCCTGCCACAAGTACCAACAATATGTAGACCTCCCTCATGCCCCGGCGGAACCATTCTCCATCATCATAGGCCCATGGATTCACTCTACGTGGGGCCTCGATCTGGTAGGCAAACTGCCAACAGCTAAGGGCCAATTCAGGTACATCATTGTGACCAATGATTACAACAGTAAATGGATAGAGGCGGAACCGCTGACAACAATCACTACAGCCAAGGTAACTCATTTCCTATGGAAAAAACATCTACTGCCGCTACGGTGTCCCCCGTACCATCATCATAGACAACGGAACACAATTCAATAACAAGGAGATCATATCTTTCACTGCCAACCTGGGTACCAAGATGAGCTTTGCATCTATGGTCCACCCTCAGACCAACAGGCATGTTGAGGCAGCAAACAAGATAATCAAAAAGCTGCTAAATAAGAAACTGGACGACGCCAAGGGTTTATGGGCGGAGAAACTACCAGAAGTTCTATGGGCCATCAGGACAGCCCCGACATCCACTAATGGTAAGACACCATTTTGTATGATGTTTGGGACTGAGGCAGTCCTACCCATAGAAGTCACCCAACCTACTGCTAGGATTGAAGGCTACTGGCCCGAGACTAACAGCGAAGGCATCAACCTCGACAAGGATCTCCTCAAGGAAAAGCGCCACAAAGCCCACTTGCACAACTTGCAAAACAAGCAGCGGATATCGCGTTTCTACAACGCCAGAGTCAAGGCCCGGAATCTCCAACTGGGTGACTGGGTAATGAAGGAAATCATTCCACTGCTGAAAGTGCTTCGTTCCACTTGGGAAGGACCATACAAAATAGTAGAAGTCGTTAGCCCTGACATTTTCTACTTAATGGACAAGGATGGCGTCACAATGACCCATCCTTGGAATACCGAGCACCTTCGGTACTACTACAAATAGTCATACCGCCAATCCATGAGCATCATGACTGTTAATGTTCAAAGTTCAGCGGTAGCTAAACTATGATCAACACAGGTTCGGTGGGCGGACCGTTACTTGATATTCTCAATGCTTTCGCTACCTGTCAAGTGAAATACAAAGGGCGGTTCAGAGGGAGACCGTGTGGGGCGGTTCATTGACATAGTAACAGTAGACAAGTAATAGATGCGTAATTAATAAGGGGAGAGGAGAGAACCTTTTATAGGTGAGGAGAGAGTTGATATTCTCCATGTTTTCCATATGGGACTGATATGCTTCAGTTTTCAGCTTCTGGAGCTTTTAATGATATGTTGGCGCGAATCGTGGCGACGCGTCAGTGGTGATATGGGGGTAAGTCGGGGCCTAGGCAGTAGCGTGGCTGTGTTCCCATAGGTGACTCTTATGGCGGGAGTTGGTATTACTGGCGGTATTATGAGCGTGGCTCATTATAGCCAAATTATGCTAGGTAAATGCTCATATAAGTACAAGTCCCCCAAGTCCCCAATCAAGGAGGGCAATCATGGTTGGGGAGTTGCCTAGCGGTTTGAAGCGTTACTCCCGCTAGACTTGCAAAGCATAATTAGCGCCAGTGCGTTGTCAACCATGAACTTATTGAGCAAACGCTTTATACCCTTTCGGGTGGGCCCCTGCTAGGCCCCCCAGGGAGTCCCCCACTCCCTGGCTAAGATAGACCTGTGTTTGGTCTGTGTATTGTTTGTTGAGGGGATCTATGTTGAACAGAGGGTGTTGGGTAGCGAGCCCAAACTTTGATACCCAAGTGGCGGGGATCAAAGTGCCTGATCAGGGCTTTTGAAGACTGTTGACGTGTCCCCGTACTTGTCCCAGAGGACCATGGTTTTAATGCAAAGCCGTGTGGCGGTCGTTGTCCATATGAGGTGTAGCCTGAGGAATTGGAGGTGGCGGGAATCCCTACGCCGAGGGTAAAGGGGCGGTAGCATTGCGGGGACTGATGTTTATGAAACATTTGCTAGCGGTATTGTGCTTAGCGGCGATTATCTCGCTTGCAACGGGAGGGAGAAATTCCGCTAGCGATGTTTTGCTTAGCGGCGACTGTCGCCTCCCAGATAAGAAGGAGAAGTTCCGCTAACGATGTTGCATATAGCGGAGACTCGCTTGCAAGATAAGAGGGAGAAGTTCCGCTAGTGGTGTTGCGCGTAGCAGAGACTCGCTTTGAAGATAAGAGGGAGAAGTTCCGCTAGCGGTGTTGCGTGTAGCAGAGACTTACTTGCAAGATAAGGAGAGAAGTTCCGCTAGCGGTGTTGCGCGTAGCGGAGACTCCCTTGCAAGATAAGAGGCAGAAGTTCCGCTAGCGGTGTTGTGCGTAGCGGAGACTCGCTTGCAAGATAAGGAGAGAAGTTCCGCTAGCGATGTTGTGCGTAGAGGAGACTCGCTTGCAAGATAAGGAGAGAAGTTCAGCTAGCAGTGTTGTGCGTAGCGGAGACTCGCTTGCAAGATAAGAGGGAGAACTTCCGCTTGCGGTATTGCACGTAGCGGAGACTCGCTTGCAAGATAAGGAGAAGTTCTACTAGCGGTGTTGCGCGTAATGGAGACTCGCTTTGAAGATAAAAGGGAGAAGTTCCGCTAGCGGTGTTGCGCGTAGCGGAGACTCGCTTGTAAGATAAAAGGGAGAAGTTCTGCTAGCGGTGTTGCGCGTAGCGGAGACTCGCTTGCAAGATACGGAGAAGTTTCGCTAACGGTGTTGCATGTAGCAGAGACGATCTTGCTTGCAAGATAAGGAGAAGTTACGCTAGCAGTGTTGCGCGTAGCGGAGACTATCTCGCTTGCAAGATAAAAAGGGAGAAGTTACCTCTGGCGTAGGGGCATTGAACCTGGACGATTGGTATACTTGCCCCCTTTGATGGCTTCTGCCACTTGGCTGTCATGCGTCGGTTTAGCGTTTGGGATTGTAAATCCTCAGCACGCCCTTCTCTTCGTAATTAATGCTAGTAATTATCGACTCAGTCTCCAAGGCGACGCCTCGGTTATTCCGAAAAATAAATGCGATAGTGGGACAAGTGTGCGGCTGGAGAATGACATCGCTTTTTGGCGGACGGCCTAGATTTGATTGATGTTGACAATAAAAGGGGGAAAACTAGCATGAGATAATTACTCGCATTAATAGCGAAGAGACGAGCGTGCTAAACAGGCGTACGTAAACACGCCAACCCAATGCATGACCGCCACGTGTCGGCAACTGTCAGACGAAGAGTCTATCCGAAGTAACAGTGGAAAAAGCAGGTATATCAACCTTCAAAAGAGATAGTCTTCGCTAAGTGTAACACCGCTAGCGAAACTTCTCCCTTTCATCTTGCAAGTGAGACAGTCTCCATTAAGCGCAACACCGCTAGCCGAACTTCTTTCTTTCCTCTTGCAGGTGAAACAGACTCCGCTAAGCACAACACCACTAGTGAAATTTCTCCCTTTCGTTCTGCAGGTAAGCGCAACTTCGCTAGCAGAACTTCTCCTTTTAGTTTTGTAGGTGACACAGTCTCCGCAAAGCGCAACCTCGCTAGCGGAACTTCTCCCCTTCAACTTGTAGGTAAGATAGTACCCGTTAAGTATAATACCGCTGGCGGAACTTGCCCATCTCATAGGCAAGGTTCCCATGGCACTTCTTACCATTTACTATCAGCGGAGGAAACTCTGCCAGTTGCGACTCCCGAGGTAACGCCTCACTCTGACAATGACCGCCACGCTGCATTGCAGTCGAGATATGCTCCTCCGGGACAAGTAAGGGCACACGTCAACATAGTCTTCGATGGCCCTAATCAGGCACGTTGACCCCCAACGCTAGGGTATCAAAGATTGGGCTCGCTACCTAACACTCTCTGCTTATCACACTCCCCTCAGCAAACAATACATCGACCAAACAGAGGTCTATCTTAGCCGGGGAGTGGGGGACTCCCTGGGGGGCCTAGCAGGGGCCCACCCAAAAGGGTATGAAGCGTTTTCTCAGTAAGTTCATGGTTAACAACGTACTGACGCTAATTATGCTTGTGGTAAGTCTAGCTGAAGTAATGCTTCAAACCACTAGGCAACCAAGATTGCCCTCCTTGACTGGGGACTTGGGGGACTTGTACTTACATAGGTATTTGCCAAGCATAATTAGCTACAATGAGCCACGCTGACACCAATAACTATCAATGGTGTGCATACGGAAACACCTCCAGACAGGCTATCGCATGAGCCCCGGCTCACCCCCAGATCATTGCTGACGCGCCACCATACGCTACGCCAAAATAGCATCAGAAGCTCCAGAAAATGGGAACTGAAGCATATCAGTCCCACATCGAAAAGATGAAAGAAGTTAGCCTCTTCCCCACCTATAAAAGGTTCACTCATCTCTCCTCATTAATTACATATTTACTACTTACCTATTGTTATCCTGTCAACATAAATACATTGACTAACTGGGGCATCGGAGAAGAGAAGACCGCCCACCACGGTCTCCATTTGACGCCCTTTGTATTTCATTTGACATGTAACGGAAACAGCAAGAGTATCACAAGTAGCGGTACGCCCATCGGACTAGCGCTAACCAAGGTTTAGCCATCGCTGAATTCTTAGACATTAACAGGGTGCCTAATTTTTTGGGTGTTCATGGTAGATGGGCTTGAGCCTTCTATTGGGTATGAGCCTCAAATAGAGCTAGAGTTTGGTCGCTAGGATTTAATTCAAACAAGAAATAGTTTGAGATTTAACTCTAATCAGTGTCGGCGGGATTTGAGCCCAGGTGCAGGGGTACCACATCTGGATGCTCTTACCAAATGGACCACATGTGGTGGTTTATTATGCTCAACTTGAACATACTTATTTTTATTGTGGTAGTCAATTTAATTGTCGCATTCATTAGATGTAAAAAAATAATAATCACGGACGTGTCAAGTTTACAGATACTGAGTTTATCTATGTTCCTATGAAAGAAATTTGGCAAAAATAGTGACCACCATAATATTTAGACGGTGTGTTTTTTTCCGTCACTATAAAGGTTGAGTCTAGTCAAATACCAATCGTATTACTGAGATTGTGTGGCCAAATGAAAATAATCGTCCAAATGTTTAGTAAGTTTACCAAGATTAAGCAATATAGTAAGAATTGGGCAACATCCAAACAAGCTAAAAAGATATATTTTAGCTACTACTTAAGCCACAGAACAACATATAGCAAGATTTGAGCCAGATAAGATGCAAGATTCAAACGAGGAAGAAAACTAAGAATGAAGTAATCTAGGTCCAGTAAGACCTCTAGACTCCTCATCAACACCAGCTAAAGTATATACTTAAGATCTTGATTATGACAAAACTGATCCAAGGAGTGCCCAAGTGATTGACCAGCAGCGAAAATTCATTGATAGTAGACGAGTTGTATGCTGAAAGCTAGACCAGTCACTGTGCCGGTCATAAGCATTTGCTTTCAGCAATGACACCAACAATAGGATAGGAGTCTCACTTTCCATTAATGATATGATAGAGCTGAGTCAACTTTAACAAGAGGTAGAATATATACTGAAGCTCAAAGCCAACTTGACACCAAATTAACTTCAGCCAAAGCTAACTCATACCAACCACAACTCAAGGAGTTCCTGCAAGTACCTATAATTCACACTACCATTGTTACTTTTGTTGTAGTATAAATGTATTATACTATGTATGTCTATATCATGTAACAAATACTTAAGTGTATAGATAGGTACTTGAGTGTATAAACATAGGTACTTGAGTGTATGAAGACTTATGTAACATGTTTTACCAAGGGGCAACAAGCATGGCAAAATTCATTATTGAGATGGTTATCATTTTGGTTTTCTCTTTGAGTTTTCACACTACAAATGTATCCCTATAAATACCCTATTGTATGAGATGAATAAATACACTTGAATCTCCATTCTCTCTGAAACATTACTCTCTCCCTCTCTCTGTTAATTTACGTTTTTCCTTAAACACGTTATCAGCACGAGCTCCTAGCCCTTGCTAGCCATAAAGTGCGCTGCCCCTGCGCTCGTTCCTGTGCAAATCTGCCTGCTTGCACATCCCGAAACATCTTGTTTAGGACCTCTGATCAAAATACTTTCTTCATCAAAGTTGTTCATCTATGTCTCCTCTATCTGACCTCCAAATTTCAGCCCTGACGGAATCTTTTTGAGACCTGTACACCATTTGAAGTGGGATATGTTCAGAAGTGAATTTGCTCCGAATTTCAACAAGTAAGTTTTAAATACTAAAAGTTCCCGTTTTTGAGTTTTTATTCATTTTCTCTCATTTTTCCTTTTTCTCGGAAACTTACAATCAAAAGCGGAATTATAGAAATACACGCCAAACGAACTAAGAGCGTTCGTAATCAATGAACTAAGAGTGTTCACAATGATTCTCGGAAATTGATTTCTTGGTAGTATAGCTCGGAAATCTTATTATTTTTCGTGGAAGTTTAAACTCCGAAACTAATATTTTCTTCTTATTTTCAAGGATGTCGAATGAACCTAGACTCTATTTTCAAATCCTTGACTCAACAGGTTCGGATTACCATAGCTGGAAACCGACGTTGAGAACCATCTCACATCGAAAGGGATATTGCCAATCATCCATGCACTAGACCCGGCCCTTGCATTCCCTCGAACACCCAAAAGGCATGCACAAGCAATCATCTTGATGCGACGTCATATGGACAAAGCACTCAGATTAGAGTACATGTCCATCAAAGATGCAAAGGATTTATGGGAGGCGCTACAAGAGCGCTTTAACAATATCCAAGATTCCCTCCTCCCTGACTTGAAGGTTCAGTGGAACTATGTATGCTTCTCCAACTTCAAGTCTATTGCTGAGTACAATTCAGAAGCTCTTCGTCTCAAATCCATGTTGAGGTTCTGTCAAAAACCCCTCACAGAAGAAGAGCTAATTGAGAAAACTCTCTCCACCTTCCCCGTTGCAGCAATTTTGCTATCAAAGCAATATCGTACTGAAGTAAATGCGGGACGAATTACAAGGTTCAATGAGCTCATTAATGTTTCGTCGCTAGCCGAAAAGCACGAAAACATTCTCGTAAAGAATTATAATTCAAGACCCGTTGGAACCAAGAGCGTTCGTGAGGCAAATTATAATGCACCCAAGAGAGGGCACAAGGAGCGGTACCCTAGCAATAGGGGACATGTGTACCCTAATAATAGGGGACATGAAGGACGAACAGGTCTTTATAACCGCCCCAATAAAGAAGGAAACCGCAATTTTAGAGCGGGCACACGTGATGGCAACTCCACAAGTGGAAGAGGGAGATATGGCAACACTGGCCGTGGAAATAGCGCTATGAGCCGTGGAGGTCGCACCATGCACCGTGGTCGTAGTAGCAACCCTCCTAGAGAATATCCACAACGTGCACAACCTGCACCTCAAATGAAGGGAGGTAACCACAATGACATGTGTCATCGATGTGGATCAATCGAGCATTGGTTTAAGCAATGTCATGCTAGTACCCAATTAACTGCACGCTACAAGGAGTACAGGGAAGCAAGAGAGCAAGAAGCCAACCATACTGAAGATGAAAATAGTGAAGATATCAATCTTACCGTTGAGGACTTCAAAGCTGTAAATGAAGAGCACGAGGATGCCACAGACTTTGATTAGAATAATCTTCTTTCTATTTTCCAAAAACGGCAAATGTGCCTTAGTCAATAAATAACAATTGTATTAACTCCTTCTCATGTGGTGTACCCAATGAAGTATGATGTCTAGGAAAGTAATTGAGATCGGGTATTTAAGCGAGTCTCGCTCCACCAACATCTCTCTACTTTCCTGGTCATATTTTATTGGAATCACCAAACGGATTAAGTGACAACAATTTGTCTAAAGTTTGATTTTTGGAATAGACTTATGAAAAACTTTGATGTAATCATTGGCTATTTTCCCTATTAATAAAGTATCGCATTATCATTCAATGTCTTAGACATGTGTTAATATTCCGAACTTTATTCTTTTTTAGTATGTTTTCCGGAGAATTGGAATGCCTTCTTGATAGTGGCACCACACATACTATATTGCGACATAGGCAATTATTTTTATGGATGACACCTAGTCGATCCTCAGTAACTACGATGGCAAGACCATCACAATTGATTCATGGTCGAGGACCAGCTCAATTTTTGTTACCAAATGGCACAAATATTAATGTCGCCGAAGCTCTATATGCTCCAAGGACTGGAAAAACCCTATTAAGCGTTAAAGACATCAGAGCCAATGATTTTCATGTGGAAACACATTGTGAGAATAGACAAGAGTTCCTTTGCATCACCTCTATAAACTACGGAAATACACGAGTATTAGAGAAACTTATGTGTCACTCTAGTGGATTGTATGCAACCATTATTAGAGTCATTGTATCCAACTATGTCATGAATGAAAATTTATGGGATCATGATACATACAGGCTTTGGCACGACCGTTTGGGACATCCAGGTCGTGATATGATGCTCCGTATATTAAAAACTTCACACGGACATCCATTCTTCAAAACGAAAAGAAGTACGAACTAAACATTGGTCCAAAAAGTTACTTCTAAAGCATATCATTCGTTTTGCAAAGCTTGCTCTTTAGCAAAGGTAGGATCAAGACCATCCTATGCAAAGGACACTAAAGAAAATATACCATTCTTACAAAGAATATAAGGTGATATTTGTGGAACTATCCAACCAACTCGCGGACCATTTAGATATTTTATGGTGTTGGTTGATGCATCGACACGTTGGTCACATGTCATGCTCTTATCCACAAGAAATACTGCATTTGCTAAACTCCTAGCACAAATCATTAAGTTAAGCACTCACCACTCTAATCATCCTATTAAGTCAATTCGTCTTGATAATGCTGGAGAGTTTACATAAAAAAAACTTTTGATGATTATTGCATGTCCATTGGGATTGAGGTGGAACACCCTGTCCCTCATGTACACACCCAAAATGGACTCGCAGAAGCTGTCATTAAAAGACTTCAAATGGTTGCCAGGGCATTGGTTGTGTGCACCAATCTCCCTATTTCTGCTTGGGGCTATGTAATATTGCATGCAGCTGTGCTTATTCGTTTGAGACCACTGCTATCCAACCTTTTTCTGCATTCCAGATGGTGACTAGGTATGAGCCTGATGTCTCACACTTACGCATATTTGGGTGTGCAGTCTATGTGCCAAGCTTAGGCCTTTATGTTGGATATGATTCTCCAAGCATTATCCACTATATAGAACCCTAGACAGATGATCTATTTACCGCTAGATTTGCGGATTGTCACTTTGATGAGACATTCTTCCCGTCATTAGGGGGAGACAAGAACACTAATGTTCAACAGAAAAGACAGGAATTGTCATGGTCCATTCCCACTTTGTCTCATCTTGATCCCCGAACTACACAGTCTGAAATAGAAGTGTGGAGGATTCTCGATCTTCAGAACGTAGCAGAATCAATGCCTGATGCGTTTTCTGATATCGCTAAAGTGACAAGATCACATATACCTGCTGTAAACGTACTTGCAAGGATTGATGTCCCTAAAACTAAAGGACATGACATCCCCTCTATGGGTGATGCAGTTGCTAGACCCACGGCTCCTGCCAGGAAGCGCGGGAGGCCCATAGGTTTGATGGATTCTCTCCCAAGAAAGAAAGCGAGCTTGACACAAAATAATCCATTAATCATCGATACAAATAATCCATCTCATGAAAAAATTCCGGATTATGGTTATGTCCAAGAGACATCATTGGAGGACGCTCCAATGGCAGAACCAATTCCAGAGAATAGAGAGATCTCCATGAATTACACTAGTATACATGTAATTATGGACAAAAATTCTATGGCTATTGATGAGGCATTTGCATATCATATTGAAAAAGGAATTATAGAATACGATGATATCGAACCTAACTCCGTTGAAGAATGTCAACGAAGAGCAGATTGGTCCAAATGGAAAGATACGATCCAGACTGAATTGGATTCACTAACAAAGAGACAGGTATTTGGGTCTATAACACTGACACCACGAAATATAAAACCTGTTGGCCATAAATGGGTCTTTGTTAGAAAGCGTAATGAGAAAAATGAGGTTGTTAGATACAAAGTCTGCCTTATGGCTCAAGATTCTCACAACGCCCTGGAATCGACTACTGTAATGGACGTTATAACGTTCCGCTACCTTATCAGTTTGGTAGTTTCCGAAAAACTTGACATGCAGCTCATGGATGTGGTTACAGTATATCTCTATGGGGATCTAGATTTAGAGATATATATGAAGGTTCTAGATGGACTTCAATTACCCAAATCAAGTGGCTCTAAACCACGGAGCGTGTTTTCAATAAAATTAAGACGCTCACTATATGGATTGAAACAATCCGGACGAATGTGGTATAACCGTCTAAGTGACTACTTGATTGGGAAGAGATATGTTAACAATGAAATATGTCCTTGCGTGTTCATTAAAAGGACAATATCCGGATTTGCAATTGTAGCAGTTTATGTCGATGGCATGAATCTAATTGGAACTCTAGATAAGTTAAAAGAAACTGCTACATATTTGAAATCTGAATTTGAGATGAAAGATCTCGGGAAAACACGGTTTTGTCTCGGAATAGAACTCGAGCACCGTAATAATGGGATTATGATCCATCAGTCAGCATATACTCAAAAGTTACTAAGGCGCTTTAATGAAGATAAAGCAAAGCCTGTGAGTACTCCCATGATCAACCGTAGTCTTGAGCCCAGAAAAGATCTGTTTCGTCCAAGGGATGAGGATGAAGATTTATTAGAGGCTGAAATACCATATCCAAGTGCGATAAGCGCATTATTGTATTTAGTTCAATGCACAAGACCGGATATCTCATTTGCAGTAAACTTGTTAGCTCGACATAGCTCTACGCCAACACGCCGCCATTGAATTGGTATAGAGACAATCTTTCGATACCTGGAAGGTACGATTGATATGGGCTTGTTTTATCCCCATAGAGAGAAAAGAAATATGAACGCCGGCAACACTATCCATAGTGACCAACGTTCTCCTCCTCCCCTCCATCAAAATGATAATGATGTTTTGACGGGCTTTGCTGATGCAGGGTATCTCTCTGACCCTCACAAAGGTCGCTCCCAAACAGGTTATGTCTTTACCATGGGAAGCACCGCGATATCTTGGAGATCTACAAAACAAACTCTTGTTGCTACTTCCTCAAATCATGCAGAGATCATTGCCCTACATAAAGCCGTGCGTGAGTGCATATGGCTAAGGTCTGTAAAAAGACACATTCGAGGAACATGTGGTTTGAAATTTACCGCAAATGAACCTACATGCATTTATGAGGATAATGCAGCTTGTATTGAGCAAATGAAATTAGGTTTCATTAAGGGCGACAATACCAAGCATATATCGCCGAAATTCTTCTACAGTCAGCAACAACAAACACTTCTAAATATTGAAGTAAATCAAATCCGATTAGAAGATAATGTAGCTGACTTATTTACTAAGTCACTACCAAAATCCCCTTTCGAGAAGCATGTAAGGAGCATCGGATTGAGAAGGATATCCGAACTCCCACGATCTTCAAGGGGAGTCTAAATCAGGGGGAGTATCCAGAAACATACTTCACACTCGACGAGCGTTGTGCTCTTTTTCTCCTTCGACCAAGGTTGTTTTTTCCCATAGGGTTTTATTACTTGGCAAGGTTTTCAATGAGGCAACATCAAAGCGCACCACCAACACAATACTATTGACATAAAATATCCAAGGGGGAGTGTTGTAGTATAAATGTATTATACTATGTATGTCGATATCATGTAACAAATACTTAAGTGTATAGATAGGTACTTGAGTGTATGAAGACTTATGTAACATGCTTTACCAAGGGGCAACAAGCATGGCAGAATTCATCATTGAGATGGTTATCATTTTGGTTTTATTTTTGAGCTTTCACACTACAAATGTATCCCTATAAATACCCCATTGTATGAGATGAATAAATACACTTGAATCTCCATTCTCTCTGAAACATTACTCTCTCCATCTCTCTGTTAATTTACGTTTTTCCTTAAACAACTTTTAAGTTTTAATAACATCTCCAACTGCAACTCTAACATTGCTGAGTTTAGCTCTATCCACATTCAGCTTCACTACACCAATAGGAGGATCCTAATGTTGCCAATCATAGACTTGTTAGCTTCCACCTAACTCAAGCTCCAATGAAGCACTTCAAACTACAAGCTCTAGGAGAAAAACTAGGGAATTCAGAATTCTTCATCAAGTATTTACCTACATCTTTGTTCCAAAACTAACCAGCAAGTAGCTGTAAAAGGAGTACTAACAATCCACACTTCTAGAAACGCTTAAGGTTTATCAAAAATATGACAATGGAGCCTGATTCAATTATACTACGAAGTTTCTTCGGTGCCTGTAGGAACCACAACGTAGTTTTTTTACTTTTGATGATAAGTTCAGGAAAGTTCTTACATTAGAGTCTCACCTTGGAGTAAACTATGTACTTGCAGCTAATGTGTCTTCTGTCACTGGTGGCTGGAATGATGCTGCTGATCTGCGCGCGGCCATCCATGAAACAGAAGAGTTTGGTAAAGGTTCTAGGATGCAGTTGGGTAGAGGTGGGTGGTAGTTCGTCTGGAGATATTTTAAAAGAGACCGTAAGGTAGTATCAATTTAAAACGAAAGGTTGAATAAGAGAGCCAAGATCGACAAACGAATGTAGAAGAAAGCTGGATATGGATTACTATTCAAAAAGGACAAATCGTGAAACTGAGAGGGTATCTAATTTTAGCATTGGAAGGTCAGAAGTTGTATGAGTAAGCTATAAGGATTTAGTGTTGTATCATTTCTGTTTTGAGCAATGTATGGAAAGGGCCTAGAATATTTGAGCTTCAGGTTTGACATCTTAATTAATTTTTCGCCAGATGCCCATGTAAATATCAGTTACGAGTACATATCTACAAGATCTTGATTTAGAACAAAATTACTGACTGATTCTTCATCAACAAGTTGCCTATATGTCTCATGGACAACATCATGAACATGTAGGTTTGTCGTGACTCACTTGTAGTGATATTTATCACAGAAGATGACTTGAGTTGAATACTGGCCGTGTTTTGTTTATGTTTCAGTCCCAATGGCTCTCATGGAACTCGATCCTGGGATTATAGGCTATTTTATTTTACCATGATACCCTGACAGCGTCCAAGCTTCTGCAACATTTTCTAGTAATTTCCCCTTTTGGTTTTAGTGATTCCAATTAAGTGGGCTTTGTACTAGTATTTCCTTTCTCATATCTTACCAACCTTCCTTGCATGGCCTTCTTTCTAGCTTAATAGATCCCTTTATATTCAATAATCTCTTCTTGTTATGTTATGATTTCCATTTGATGGCTCTCTTTCCTTTGGAAATTGAAGTGGAGAGTGGTAGGTGTTGGCGGGAAAGAATGGCCGCCTTAACACAAGGCTAATGAGTAATTGGTTATCTTAGGATATAACTTTTCTCACCCCTCATGTGACTTGCGGAAATAGCAACAAACAAACGAAAGACGACACAATATTTACTGAGGTAATTCGGTAAATGTGCCTACATTCTCGGGGTAGAAATACTTCTTTCTTTCACTATTTAAAATAATGGGATTACAAGAAACAATCTCACTTTAGTGACTATACTTCATTGTTATACTCTATCACTCAAGATGAATTTTCTTCTCATTAATCTAGACTTTTTTTTTTTCTCAATCTCTTAAGTGAAGAACTCTCTCACCAAGTGTAGCAATTGTCTGCTCACAAATGATAGACTCCCCAGAGTCCCGAAGTTCATCAAACTCTCAAATGCTTGAATGAGTTTGGATACCTTGATCTCGAACTTTAGACAAGTTCAGATCCCTTGATCTTGAACTTAGAAATCTCAGATCCATTGAACTTAGAAATCTCAGATCTATTGAACTTAGAAAGCTCAGATTCCTTGATACTGAACGTTATGGCGTGCGGCGATACGCCGTGTTGATTGATCGCTATAGGCAGCACAAGGATTTGCGAGGGATAGTCTTGACTATGTCAGCAGAACTAGCCATGAGTGATATCATCTTAGCATTGCTTAAAGCCCTGGTAGTGAGTTAGGATTGCTATACAGTGTGCCCTTACCCTTAGCGTGTTGGTGTATTATTGTGCCACCTCACTGCTTAGTGGCGATAGGTGACGGGGGGTGTGCAGATGATTGTTGCAGTCGTGGCCGATTATGATGCAGACATATATAATTACAAATTGTAACGACCGTAAAGGGTTTTCATTCAATTTTGCGCTAAGGCAGGGACAAAATACATTAGATAATTCAAAACCTGAGTGGGAGTAGTTGGTGTTGATGTGAAACTAGTGGTATGTGGGCGATCTCAGAGCCTGTGGCTGGCTTACTTTGGGTAGTATCTGAGGTGTTGAGCATTCCATGGGTGTTGCAGTATATTGCCATTGCCTCCTTTTAGATAGAAAGTAGCCGGTCTGACGACCTCGACGATTTCGTAAGGTCCTTCCCATGTGGCTTTCAGTACCCTTGGGGGTGGCATTGTCTCCTTCATTACCCAATCACCAATGGTGAGTGTACGAGGCATTACTCTGGCATTGTAGTATCGGGCGATACGTTGCTTGTTGTTGATGTTGCGAAGGCGCGCTCGCTCTCGGTGTTCTTCCAACAGGTCGGAAATGAGATGAATGCTTCAATGCCGAATGACATGCAAAAAATGGACTCGCCGTTGGCCTCAGTTGGCATTGTCTTAATGGCCCAAAGGAACTCAGGTAACTTATTTACCCACATGCTCTTACCATCATCGAGTTGCTTCTTTAGATTTTGCTTGATGATCATGTTGACTGTCTCTACTGGCCTATGAACTCCCTCAGTGTATCGTTATCAAACTGACCACTGTTGTCAGTGATGATCGGTTCACAGATTCCGAACTGGCAGAAGATGTTTTTTAAATAGAAAGTTGATGACCTTGGTGACCATGATGGTGGCGAGGGCCTCAGCTTCTACCCACTTCGTGTTATAATCCATAGCGATGATGGAAAATTTTAACTGTCCCAGAGTTGTGGGAAACTTATAGATGATGTCCAGTCCCCACTGGTAGTATGCCTAAGGGGCGATGATAATGGAGAGCGGCACTAACGGTGCAATAGGGAAATTGGCGAATTGGTGGCACTTTAGGCAAGCATTGGCGATACGCTTGGCATCTTTTTTGATCGTGGTATGGAGTGCTTTGAATGCCAAGTTTCTGGCTCCTACATGGTTGCCACAGATTCCGCTGTGTAGCGATAAAAGTACTCGCTGTCCTTCGTCGAGGGAGATGCATTTTAGGAGAGGGAACGACTAACCTTTCCTATACAACTTGCCTTCGCAAATTGTGTATAGTTTAGCCCTCTGGCGGAGCCTGTGGCGATGACCTTGTCAGTTGGCTCAACACCTTTCTCGAGATAGTCGATGAATGGGTCCATCTATGAAGATGATCTTTGGTTTTTTATGGTTAATATTACCGAGAAGGGTCTGTCGATACTTGGCTTATCCAAGACTTCTATATTGAGGTATCCGATATTTGTACTGGACGATGATGTTGCCAGTCTGGCGACTACATTTGCTTTGGTGTTCTGTGCTTGCGGGATCAAGGTGATCGTGTGGGAGGTGAGGCACTATATGATAGAGCTTTTGTGAGGGATTGGTAATAATATAAATGGGGTTCTTTGGCCTAGAAATCTCCATTGACCTGATTTACCACGAGTTACGAGTCGCTGAAGATTTTCAGGTTTTTCACCCCGAGTTCCTTGGCCAATTGGTTGCTGGCTATCAATGCTTCGTACTCGGCTATGTTGTTTAAGGTCTTGAACTTGAACTGTAGTGCATACTTGTATGTTTGTCCTTCCGAGTCGGTCAGTACAACTCCTGCTCTGTTGAGTTTTTTGTTGGAGGACCTATCGACATGGAGTGTCCACATCGGTGTGGTCTTGGGTTCTGATTTCATCTCTCTTAAGGGTTCGCTCTCTTCCAGGGGAATGAACTCTGGAATGAAGTCTGCGGTAGCCTGCCCCTTAATGGTTGTGCGTGGCGTGTAGTGGATGTCAAACTCGCCTAGTTCAATGGACCACTTTTTTTAACGTTCCGGAGGACTCCGGTTTCTGGAGAACTTGCTTCATGGGTTGGTTGGTCAATATGTGAATGGTATATGCTTGGAAGTATTGCCTTAATCGCCTTGCGGCAGTGAGGAGCACGAGGGAAATTGTTTCGATGTCGAAGTACTTGGACTTGGCATCATTGAATCCTTTGCCGATATAATATCCCGGTAGCTCGTCAGTGCTCTCTCGCCTGACTGAGGACATCGCTGATTACTGTAGCTGATACTGCGAGATATATGTACAAGGTCTTCCCGTGGATGGGTTTAGAGAGGGTATGCAATGTAGTCTTAGATTCCCTTGAAGGATTTGTCATGCTCCGGTCGCCAATTGATGTTTTCTGTGTGGTGGGTTTTGAGGAGCTTAAAGAATGGTGCGCATTTGTCAGTTAAGTAAGATATGAACCCGACGAGAGCTAAGACCTTACCCGTAAGGGATTGCACTTTGTTTCTCATTTTTGGTGGTGCTATATCGAGGATGGCTTGGACCTCCTCCAGGTTTGCCTCAATGCCCCTCTCACTGACCACAAAGCCCAAGAATTTTCCTCCAATGATAACAATTACACATTTGTCCAGGTTGAGTCTCATGCCATATTGGAGTAAGATGTCGAAAATGATGCCCAGATTTTTGATGTGATCCTCTATTATTACGTTCTTGACTAGCATATCGTCAATATATACTTCCATTATTTTCCCGATATGATTTGCAAACATGGTATTAACTAACCTCCGGTATGTTGCTCCAGTGTTTTTTTTGCCAAATGACATTACCTTGTAGCAATATAGACTCTTGTTAGCGGTAAAAGGATGTGTGTGTGCTCTTGATCAGGGTTCCATGGTGATTTGTTTGTATCCCGAGAATGCATCCATGAAGCTCAGAAACTTATGGCATGTGGTGGAATCAACAAGTTGGTCAATTCTCAGTGGGGAAAACTGTCCTTTGGGCAGGCCTTGTTTAGGTTGGTGCAATCAACGCACATTTGCCATTTGCCATTAGGTTTATTTACCATTACAACATTTGATAGCCATGTCGGGTAGGATACTTCCTTGACGAACTCGATATCTTAGAGTTTCTTGACTTTTGCTTGGATGTTGTACTTATCTTCTGTAAAGGCTCTTCTTTTCTGTCTGATAAGTGGAACATCCGGCGATATCGTGAGTTTATGAGTGAGTAGATATGGTGAGATGCCTGGCATGTCGACGTATGACCACACAAATACTTCCTGTCGAGACTTGAGGAATGCGGTGAGCGCTGCTTGGAAGTTTGGGTTCGTTTTGGAACCTATTTTGACCTTTCTTTCTGGCTGTGTGTCGGATATAGAGACTGATTTCAGGTCTTCCAAGGCATCTGACCTTGGGTGCTTGAGCTTCCTTTTATCTTTCTTTTTCTTGCTGCGTGTATTACCGTCCTCTTGGGTCTCGGGGTCCTCCCTTGGGTCATCTGGCTTATCAGATGAGGAAGGAAGGTCTGTGGCCAGAAGTACCTCATGTCTATCGAGCCCTCTCACGATGGTCAACGAGTCGCACTGTCTTGCTATCTCTTGGTCACCTTTGATTGTGAGGGTACTCCCGGGAGTCGTACTAGATATCTTCATCATCAGCATGTGCCCTGCCACAATGCATTGGAGTCCCCAGATAGCATCTCGCCCCATTATAGGATTAGGGGCAGTCGACAATGATGAAGTGCGTTGTCATCATGGTGATAGTGCTGCCACAGCCCAGTGTTATGCGTAAGTTATCCGACCCAAGGGTTGTGTGATTTCTCCTGCAAAGCTTATCAAGGGCTCATGATCCTGGGTGAGTTTCTTTTTGTCTGGGTTCAGGCCTTCGTAGCAACTGCCGAATATGACGCTAACCGCAGCATCACTATTGACCAGGACCCTATGGCATTGATAGTGGTCGATGACCATAGTAATCAAGAAGGGGTCATTGTGGTGCTTTCTTATGTTGTCGTCTTGGCGATTGAAAGTGATCGAGTCTCAGTCTACTTGTGGAGTGTGGCATCCATGACTAAGTCCCAGTATTTCTTGTCCCCGAAGGCATTGGAGCTTTGGTAGGTGAAAAGTCTTGGCTCTGGGGGCGCCACCATGTATGGTTAATATATGTCCATAGACCTCGATGGCATTGGCTCCTGTTGTGGGAGTGCGATATTGTAGGAGCTTACCGTTTTCGATTAGGTGTTCGATGACATTCTTTAACGCCCAACAGATGTTGGTGAGATGGTTGGCTTTCTTATGGTAGGTGCAGTACTTACCGTTCCAAATGTCCTCATAGGAGGTGGTGACTGTGGTGTAGATCTCGTACCTGGGCGCATCGTACTTTGAGGTTTCTTTGTATCAGTTGCTGCGATATGGTGCATCACAATATCAGCTGTTCGATGAAGTGTGCTTGGATTTCTAGGGGCTTTTTTCGTATTCCTTGTCTCTCTTATCACTGTAAGGGGCCCCCTCTATTAGAGTTCTTTCATTATGTGGAGCGGGTTTGTCCCTATTACCGTCTCTGTTCCTACTGTCTGTGTTTCCAGTAAGGTTGTTGAGCTGGGGTACACCCACAGGATTTGTACTAACGCTTGTATCGCGGCCGAAGTATCGTACTCAGCCTAAGCAAAGGTGATAACATCGAGTAAGTCATCATATGTTACGAGAGTTTGTGTTGATCTGTAGCAAGAAGTATCCTGGCTGAGGGCTTACTTGAACACCGATGCCGCTAGGGCTGGGTCAAGAGAGTGACATTGTGTAGCTTACTTTTGCCATCTTCGAACAAAGTCTCTCGGGTGCTCATTGGCCTTCTATTTGAGCCCGAACAGATCAGGTGTTGAGAGATAACCACTACCGTATAGGATGAACCGGTGGAGGAACCTGTCCCTAAGTTCGTAAAAGCTATCAATGGAGTTGGTGGGCAAGTTGAGGAACCAATGTAAGGCCTCATCAGTTAAAGTTTCCTCAAATGTATGACAAGCCATCGCATCAGTGTATCGTGTCCCATGCAGCATGCAGTCAGGGACTGGAATACCTCTAAGTGGTGGTATGGGTCCCGTGTGCCATTATATTTCTCGATTATGAAAGGTTTTGCTTCTTGTGGACATTTCTCGGCCTGTATTTGAGGTGTGAATGGTCATATTTTTCCTTGGAATCCTACTGTATCGGCTGCTAGCCAGATCTGCTCTCTAGGTTCTTGATTTGGGCCTATAGGGTAGCGATAGTCTTGCTTATTTGGATTAGCAGTCGTGTATTGGGATCATGTGGGGGCATAGTTGTGTTGGTGCACGATGTACTTGCCATATCGAGCACGGGTTGAGGTTATGGTGCTGTTGGGGAAAAGGGGTGAGATTAGGTACACTATTTGTGGTCCTGTGCTCGTGCTCCCTGGTGTAAGGCCCGCGGGGCTTCCAGAAGCTTCCGATGTGGGTGGGATGAATGTGTCAGCTAGGCCGGTACTCGGATCTGTTGTTAGAACTGTCTCAGGTGTGTTGACACCGCCGATGGTAGGTATCGGGGTCTCCTGTTAGCGGGCCCTATCTAGTGCTTCGTTATTCATAACTCGTCGTTGGAGTGCATCACGAAGAATGTGGTTCTG